>JAHPZR010050845.1:0-26237 GCA_019787425.1 Platygyra sinensis | reverse complement strand
GAAAATTCTTGTATTGGTGTCGATTGTAACTTAACATGTGGAATTAGACAGATTGTTTCCCATTCTAAGCTATGATTGTGAAATAAAGTTGCATATTTATGTCGTGCGGAAGGGTAGACTTGGGTCGTCTCTACCAGCTCCCAGTATAGTTTTTTTGAGTTGATTGAATCAAGCAAAATGCTTTTACCATTTAAAAAGAGGGTATGTTGCATTACAGGCGGGCCATGAAATACGATAAGAGTCTCATTCGAGCTGATTAGGCTTTTCCACGGAGAGGGAAGAGAGTCAAAAATACTCAGAAGTGAGAAAAACTCTACAAGCATAAGTCCAGTAGCCATAAAAGAAGGCCATGGTTTTAACTTGCCATTGTTGGTTAGAATGTCAGAAATGAAAATGATACCTTTTGAGAATAGTCTTCTATTAAAAACGGGTTTATTGTTAATGCATGTGAATTGATTGTTCCACAAGATTTGTTTCAAGACTTCCTCACGAGACTCAGCAGGCTTAGCCGTTAATTTGGCGTTCTCAGACCACCATTCTTAAAATCGCGAGGAAACGTTGTCAGATCATTGGCAAAAGCTGCAAGCTTGATTTCTTTATCAACGACAATAGCTTTTATACCCTCTTCGCTTCTGATTTTAACAAGCAACACCTCGAGAGCAATGATAAAGAGGTATGCAGACAAAGGATCCCCCTGCCTGACACCTCTTCGAACATCAAAAAGCTGAGAAGAAAAACCGTTGTTTAAAACATAACTCGATATATTACAGTAGAGCACCGAAACCCAACGAATAAATGATTCACCGAGGTTAAAAGATCGCAAGGCTCTAAATAAGAAAGACCAGCTTAGTGAGTCAAAAGCTTTCTCGAAATCAAAGGCAACCATTAGACCAGGTAGCTGTTGAATTTTAGTGTACTCCATGATATCGTCAATGGTGCGAATAGCATCGAAGATCGTTCTGCCTTTAATATATGCATACATGTACTGGTCAGCCTGTATGATCTCTGGTAAAATTTTCTCTAAGCATAAAGCGAGAGCTTTTGAGGCAATTTTCATATCTACATTCAGGAGAGAAATTGGCCTCCAATTTTTGATGTACCTTCTATCCCTGTCCTTTTTGTCAATTAATTTAATAGTGGCTTGCTTTTGTGAAGAGGATAGTTTGCCGTGCTCTAAAGAATAGTTCAGGGAATCTGTGAGTTGCTGACCTAATAAATTCCAGAAAGTTTTATAGAATTCAGCTGTGAGTCCGTCGTTACCGGGGGTCTTGCCATTAGAAAACTTTTTCAGCGCTTCGAAGCATTCAGTGCACATAAGCAATCCTTCACAAGTCATTTTCGAATTGTTACTCAAAGATGGTATGTTAGGATTTTCTAAAAAGTCCGAAGCAAATTCTTCACCTTCTTCGGAATCGTGGTTGCTATAAAGCATTTGATAGTAATCTCTGAGCTCGTTAATTATAGATCTGGGATTGACTGTAATTTTTCCTGTGGAATCATAAATTTGGCGTACATTAGTTTTACCGCGTCTTGTTTTTTCCAAATTTAAAAAATGTTTCGAGTTTTTCTCGCCATTCTCATACCAGTTGATTCTAGAATGCACAATGCATCCATGCACAATGTAGTCATGGAGAAGTTCATATTCCTGTTTTGCTACTTCGAGGTTGTTTACATTGTTTTGCGAAGGGTCATTATCACAGATCAATTCATATCTTTTGACCTTCTTTTCCCCTTCAGCTAGGCGTGCTCTGCGCTCTCTGGCCTTTCCTTTGCTGTATTTCATAGTACAAGATCTTACTCTGTATTTATTAAGTCCCACAGAACTCGCTTGTCAGTAACTTCTTTAAATTCATCAACTAGCCATTCAGAGTATTTTAAAGAGATAAGTTCAATATAGGAGGAATCTTCTAATAAACTGGAATTGAATTTCCAATAGGAAGGACCGTGTGATTGCTTTTCTAAACTGTTAAAAGCAGGGTAATCGCTGAATGGTCTGACTTGATAGCAGGAATAATATCCTGAGTTTTAGATACATTGTCTTGAACAGCATTACTTATGAGCCAGAAGTCCAGCCGGCATCTAATAAAGGGCTTTTTCTCAGTCTAAGTAAAGCTTTTTTTTCGGGATGATGAATGCGCCAAACATCGATAAGATCGTAAGTCATCATTAGTTCTTTAATCCTTCGCACTGAAGGTTTCGTCTCAATTCTTCACCCGAGATTATCTAGCGTAGGATTGAGGTGAGTATTGAAATAGTTTTTGATGTTACTTTTGGGTAGTCGCTACTGTCAGGGGGGGACATAACTTTTGGTTTTTATGGTGTTCAAACAAAAGGACATATTACACTAGTGTACAGAACATCTGTCTAACAAAGGACTAAAATTCTTACCTTCCCCTAACATTTCAACTACGGTTGCTTCAGAGTATCCCTGGATAATCTCTTTATATGGCCATCCACCTTCAGACTTTTGGATTCTCAGAACCACCCCATCACAGTGTACTCTCACTTCCCGCTGATCTGGCTTTTCTAAAGGTGCCTCCCATCCATCAGTGATATGTCTGATGGCCTTACCAATATCTCTGCCCAGAGAAGTTTTGCATGAAGGTGTTATTAACTTTGCAGACACAACTACATCCCCTAGTCTTGTCTTTTTGTAATTCAAACCACTGCAAGCACCAACAGAAAAAACAGCTCTGGGTCTCAGCACTCTGACTGCATTTTGCACAGGAGGTAAAGAGCTGCCAGGATCAGCTGAACCTTTGGAGCACTTCATCAGTCCAATCTTCCTCTCCTTCCCATGCTGACTACCAATGGATCCAAAGTATACATAGCCAATGTTTCTGTGGTAACTCTTAAAAGGTTTCTCCAGATAGGAAAAACAGCTTAAAAACTCATCATCCTCCACTGTCATTAACAGAATGTCAATTGGGAGTTTAACAGTGTTCCAAGGCCTTGAGTTGCTTGGAAGTTCACTCTTCTTTGGAATCTGCACGCTGAGCCGTGGTGGACATTCCAAACTTTCAGTTTCTGTCTCTAGAAGAATACATTAAACAAATTACAGTTTATATTAGAGTGAACTTGAAAACTGTTAACAAAAGGGCAAAGGAAAAACTTTCATCCACTTTCCCAATAAGACTTTTGTCCAATCCCACATCAAAAAGGATGTTAAATGAGATGTGCAGTGATTGTCTTCCTTTACTTGAACTTGATATACACGTAGGTTTTAAGGTTATTTATTTATTTGATTTTTAGAATTTAATGGCAACTTACAAACTACAAAAACACAATAAAAAGGAGAGAGTGAGAAAAAAAAAAGAAAAATGCCATAAGGATAGTCCCTAAAAGAGTCAAAGACCCCATACTCAGACAGACCACCCAGCTATTAAAAAGTACAAAATAACAATTATTGAAAAAATTATTAATCCAAATATTAAACATAACAAATGTACAAGCAACCTCGTTCCCAGGGTCTCTCATCTTACCGCTCCCTGAGGCGAGCGAGGAGAGACCCTGGCACACGCTGGTCACGTGTCTCCCAGAATCTGGGAGATGACAATTAACTTATTGAAGGGAAGGGTGGTCTAGTAATAATTTTGTCTATACTTAACCTACGGGGAGTGCGGGATGTAATTGTCACCAAGATAAACCAGGAGCGATATGATGCTCTTATTCTGCAAATGCCGGCAAAAACCTCATCCCTCATCTGATAAAGGAATATCGAAGTTGCTGTAGGTTGTGTGGTTTCCTTAAGGACGTTACATATTGTAAAAATCTCCTCAACAAGGCGAGTGAAGAATTGCACGCTACGGCCCAGGCTGTGTATGGAAGATCTTCGACTCGTCTGATCATTACGTCGGAATGAATTAAAACCAGGTCTACAGTGTAGGTCTTGTGAACGGCGATAAAACAGTTTTATTCAGGGCCTTGACCAACGTTACTTCGAGAAGAGTGAAAGGGTGAAAAGATTTATTGGTGTCACCGTACCGTTGGCTCCCCTAACTTTGCAGAGCGCGAATGACTCTTCAGTGCGGTCTGCATTTCGCCATGCTTTCTCATATCAAAGAACTCGATTTATCTTCGACTGAAAGAAGGCTACGCTACAAAGAGAAAAAAATAATTTTTATTATGTCAATAAATCAGTGTACGTGACTCCAACAGTTTGTGAGAATTGTGCACTCTTTCAATTTTCGTTCTCTGAAAGACTCTTGACCTAGCTTTTGTTGCTTCAGGAGCGGTGTTTCTGAGAAAAGGAAACTGATCTGCCCTGTTAGGCGAAATGGAAATTATAAGTATAGTGGATTTGTTTGACTGTGTTATAGCATATTTTTGAAGTCTTAGGTCGGCATGGTTTCCGATGTTAACTGCATGTCGTTTCTCAGAGTTTGACACCTCTGTAATTTGCCATACCGTGCTTATACTTTGACTACCTTGTTTAGGCTCGCCGTTCTATTGCAAGGCATGTTTTGAGGTTTTTAGCATTGGTTCTCCAAGAACAAAGATTAAAGCTGTTCCGTGAAAATAATGCTTACTTAGATTCTATGTTGTGATGCTGGGACCGGATATTTGATTGGAACTGAAGGCACAGTGTGTTGCTTCTTGATCACGGATAATTTATATTATATTATCTTTTATCAACCAGCTTTTCTTCCGAGACTGCCGTAGCTTTACTTCGAGAAAGCTATACAATTTTCTAGAAACATTATGTTTTTTGCATCAATCGGAATATTCGAAATTTCATCCTGAAGGCTAAGTACTGCTAAACATCACGGGTAATGTAAGTTGCAGCACAGCGCGATACTTTGAATTAGACTCAACAAAGCTCAACACTACAAATTGCCTGATTACAGAGGACCCCTCCCTGATGTTCTCAATTGTCAAAGTGGCATGTGACCAGCGTGTGCCAGGGTCTCTCCTCGCTTGCTTCAGTGGGCGATAAGATGAGAGACCCTGGGGACGAGGTTGATGTACAAGGATAAAAAAGATCTACTAAAAGATACCATGCCAGTTCACAAATAACCAACTTATCCAGTTGGTGTTCTCTTAGCAACTTATCACACCACGCTTAAAACTTGAGATGCTAGAAGCTGATCTAATGTGAAATGGAAGTGAATTCCACATGTCTACAATATGATTCAAAAACTACATTTAAACATGTTCATTCTCACATAGTTCTTCTTTAAAGTGAGCCTGTCTTCTTTCCTTAGGGGATACCTAGCAGTATCAGAGTAGAATTGCACATATGTACAGCTGAGCTGGAAAAAAAAACCCATCCGGTTCCGGGACAAGTAGATTTTCCCTTCGGGCAAGTAACTTTCTCTCCTTCCTTGCCCGATGGGCAAGGACCCAGGCAAGCGGTTTGCCGACTAAATTTTTAATATTTTGCGAGCCCTGATGTAGACATGTCTATCGTAATGTATCCATTCAAAGCTTCATAAAAAAAGAGTACATCAAAAAGAAATCATCTATGTTCTAGAGACAGTAGATTAAGCTTAGAGATACGAACTTCATAGTCATCTTCAGTTTTCAGAATAAACTTTGTGGCACGACGTTGTACTCTTTAATAATATTAATAATATTTCTGGCAGTGCAAGGTAAAATTATAATCAAACAACCCAGCAGTTATGCTAACAGGCACTTCACACACGTGTGTAATGTTTCACTACATACAGACACAAGTGTTTTACTTGAAAAAGACACCACTCAGAAAATTCATACGCAAAAATTAATTCATTTGAAGCTAAATCTGAGACCTCTGTCGCGATATTTATTTGTGATCACAACTGAGACTTTAGCTGCTGCAATCTGAACAAGTACCGATATTGAAAAAATTAAATTAGACTTAGAGGAATGGAAAATTGTCCAATATGCAGATGACCTCACTGCCTTTTTATCTGATTTAACATCTGCACAAAATCGCTTTAACCCATTGACACCTGTGCCGCCCGTAACCGCCCGTGACGAACCTTGGCCTTTCTTCCACTTCTGATGTCATCATTTTTGACCGAAATTGGCATCATCTATACTCAACTTCTGCAGGAGGAAAAGATCTTTCCAATGATGCCTAGATCAGAGTGATCGGTTTAATGGAACCTGAGATATGCACAAAAATGCTCAAAAAGATGAGTGAAAAACTCAGAGCAAAATTTACTGCCACTACACCTAACTGCTCCACGGTAAAAATTGGCCGCCTCGATGACTCTTTCTTAGAAGTTTTTCAACCCCAAGCAAGCCCAGTAGAAGGTCAATCCCTGCAGCGAAAAGAAAACAAATGGAGAAAAAGGAAAGGAAGAAAATCAAAAATCGAAAAGCCTAAAGACGTAGGCCACCTTCTCGTCTCGTTCGTAATACTCGATTATACTAAAACAGAGGCAATGTGGATTAGTTTGTGTCGTGACGGCCCCGAGATACCATTATCTCTAAAATGGTGCAAAGAGTTAAAGCTCTTGGGGTACACTTCAGTTATAACAGAGAGTGTCTTTTCAGCAAAATGTTTGCAACAAGATCACCAAAATTAAAAACATAGGCACGCAAGGCGTGCAAGAGTTATTTTTTTGTGAACTGAAAGGTTTCAGAGATAGCAGAATTCTGAATCGATGACATGTAAAATGTTTTACTAAACAAACTACAGTAACCTGACACGTCTCCAAATTACTATAGATATCATCTTATTTTCTAACAGGCAATTTGATTCGTTCTTTGTTACAGCCCACACTGTGATTGGTGTGACATGCACACATGCATAACTCCCAATCACTCACCGATCTCATAACCCTTTCATCCCCAAGAGGAATTTTTGCTCAAAAATACTCAAGCCGTTAAGAGAACATTTCGCATTTTATACGAGTCGTAAGTTTACCCTTTTTACAAAACAACACTACTTCATCGAAAATAGAAAGAAAGAGAAAAAACTTTCTGATACATTGAAAGTCTGATTTTGCACTTTAACTTGACGCCACGCAGTCTTCAAAAAATATCGAACTGAAATGAATGTCATCAAATAAAGCTTTAAACTGCTACTGCAGAGACGTAAAAACAGTCTAGAAATGAAAGCTTCTTTTTGTTTAATATCCTGGAAACAAAAGCCAACAATTTGTAAGCTCCCATTGAATTTATTCCCATAGCAAAAATAGAAGTGTCAAGTTACCATTTATAACTAAAAATAGCAAACATCTTGTGCGAACGATTTTCTCCGACACGAAAAACAAAAGTGTCAAGTTACCATTTGTAACTAAAAATAGCAAGCATCTCGTGGGAACAGGTGCTGACGATTGGTTAGCTCTAATTGAATTTACTCCCTTGTGAAAAACAAAAGTGTCAAATTACTGTTTGTAACTAAAAAATAAAAATATCTCAGTCGATATTTGCATGCAACAAGAACAAAACAATCGTTACCTGTACCTATTGTAAACGTTCGAACTCTTTCGAATCAAAATAGTCTTGTCTCCCATAAAAACATTTCCTAAGAACTAGAAGCAACGATGCGTGACATCTAATTGAATTTACTCCTTGTGAAAAACAAAAATATCAAGTTACCTTTGTAACTAAAAATAACATCTCGTTCATTTGCATACAACTAGCTCACGCACTGTTTCAAACCTCAAGGCTCATCTCCTCCATAACTAAAATTCTCAACCTAACCCACCGAATTTGCCGAGGTAAACCCAATATATGAATACTTCCTCCTCTTTTATAGAAGAATAAATATGGCCATTCTGAATTGTATCAGGATCAAATCTTCTCATATACCATTTACCTTTAAAACAAGAAATTTGATTGGCTGTTTATAGTAGACCCGATCTGATTGGTGTGACATACAAACATCTCTCACTCACTCACTCACTCACTCACTCACTGATCCATTGACCCGTCCACAACATACTTGACGCGCCGACTAAGAGGTAATTTTTTTAACAAAAAAATAACTCAATAAAATTGAATGCCGGGGTAAATTTTATCAGCGATTTAATGTATTTTCGGAACGTTGAATACAATACAATACAATATTTATTTGAAGTAAGGGGCATAGGGAGTGGTCGCCCAGTCTCCCAAGCCAGAGGCTCGTGTTAAAAATGCTCGACTAAAAAAAAATACAATACAAAATACAATTCATGTGAATATTTATAGATATCAAAAATACATAAATATAAAGTTTACAAAAAGAAGAGAAAAAAAAGATAAAATAGTACAAAATGACTCTTATGGTTCACAAAATTTCTGAGGGAAAAATACATAGCCAAGACAATAAAAACTACAATGGGATTAAGAAATGCAGTGATTGCATCGACATCCTGATCGAGTTTTGTCGCCCAGTTTCAGTTTAGATATTTGAATCCTTGAACATAGCAAAGGACAAGGGGCTAATAGGTTCAAATTACTTGACGCGGTCCGCTGTTCGTTGTGCTGTGCCAAAGTATTTAGCAATCTCTTTGTTGATAGAAACATTTTAAATACACTTGAGTTAAAATGTGGTAACAGAGATTTTGATCCTCTCACGAGCAAGAGTAGAAATTTTTATGCTTCTCTCATTAATGAGAAAGCCAAACATTCAAGAAGTTTCACTAAACTAATGTCAGATTCTAACCTAAGTGAAGAAGAGACTCGAAAAGCATTTGTACTGGCAAAATCAGTTGCTCTTGAAACATTTGTACAATGTTTTCAGTTCAAAATTTTAAATGACATTTTGCTTTTTGAATACCCGCTTAGCAAAAATCGGAAGGATTCAAAGTGATCTTTGTACATTTTGTCAAACCTCTCCGGAAACATTAGAACATTGCTTTTATCCATGCTCCCTCTCAACAGAATTTTGGACTAAATTTGAATACTGTTGGTTAACAGTAACCAGGAAGCAAATAAAACTGGAATATACTAACATTATATTACAATTATTATATGGCTAGTGTTTGTAGCCGATATAACGCGCGCTCTGATTGGCTAAGTGCAGCTTCACGCCAGGGCATTATTCTCCCGTAATGCCCACGGGCCGATTACGGATTATGCAAATTAGGCGGAAAGGAAAAAACACGAAAGGTTATCCAAAGCTAGACCACATTTGCTTTATTTACACTGAAAATCGTTGTGATACAAGACGATGAGTGACGATTAACATTCAGAGAGTTAATTATATTACTATTTTAAGGAAAAAATGAAGTTACATCGGCAAAAGAATTGAAATGTTCATACATTAAAGAGCAAAACCACGAAAGGAAAGGAAAACTGCCAGTGAAATGAAAACATTTCAGCGATATTTGTCGTCAATAAACAAAGGAAGCATAGTAGAAGTTTTGGACTTACCGGCTGCTGTCCTTGACCACTTATTGGGAAAGTTTTTTACAGATATCGGAAAACGGATGGCGACGATTATGAATGAAGCTGACACCCTGTCGGGCTTGCAGCGAAGTATACATGTACATGAGAGGTTCCTTTCCGAAGGAAGGTCTCTTTTCACTGTCCTTTCACCATTCAAAAGGCAATTGGTGACACAAGAGCAGTACAGCAGTCACATTAACAAATTTTGTTGCTGTATCGCAAGCCAGTTTAAACATCTTCAAGGACCATCAGATTTAAACAGCTGAGCGGTTTTTTTCCGGTGTGGACATTCGCAGCATCTCTGAGCGCCAGTTCAAGAACTTTAACGGGCCAGTAACTATAATCCAGGAACCTCAGAAAAGGCGAAGAGTTTTCATCGAAAGTGACGACGAAGGCTAGTGCTGATTCCGTTTAAATTGTATTTTCTTTTACCCGACACGGCCACACGGCTTTTGAGCAAGTTTGAAGCACTTTTCTGTAGGAATTGACATTTGGCAGTTGATTCTTGAGAATGTCAATGAAAATTCTCTCGTCATACAGTAACACAACGGTACTAAAATACTTTTTGCGGCCGTATTGATCATTGTTTTCCAAAAATAAATATATTTTCCTGACGGAGTACGCGTAATAGTTTGCTGAATTCTGTTGTGCAGCCGGTGTGACAGTTTGGAAAGATGAATGAATAGATAAGCGCGTGCATCACCGGATGTGAAGTAACGACTTCCTCTTGAATTTAGGTTGTTTTCTTTCTTTAGAACCGTTTAGCCATATAATAAACAACTTAATTACCTCGACCGTTCGGTTGTTACAGGAAAATCTCAAACCTCGGCCTACCGTATTGACCTCGCTATCGCTCGGTCAATACGGCAAGGCCTCAGTTTGAGATTTTCCCGTAACGACCTCACTCTCGGTTATTAAGTAGTTAATATTGAATCAGAGATCTAACCTGCTCAACTGCTTCATCATTCTAGGTAAACTTTATTAATGGAATTGCCGCAAAAAATAAACAAATCCCTCTCTTTTTGCCTTTTGAAGATGTGATCAAGAGAAAATATGAAATCAAAAAGCTTACAGTGTCTCAAAGAATCTGAAACTTGAAACATTTTCAGGCAAAATTAAAGTGCACCTAACCCCAAAAAATTTTTTTCGCTAAAACAATAAAGCTTATTTTGTGGAGTAATTAGCCGCAAAAATTTTTCTATTTGGTTAAATCCTCGAATTTCTGTGCCCCCTTGAAACCGAGTTTCGTATGGTTCACGACCGAACATAAGGAGTCTGGGGAGAGTAAAGCCGTGACGTCACTTCGAGAACGAAAGCTTCGGCTGTCCCAGTCGGGCCTTTTACTCTGTGTGAGCGTGGAAGCCTTTTTGCCGCACAAGTTTTTCGCTGGGGGCTCCACAGTCGACAGATTTCTGTTTTTATCAACAATATCTTCTACTTCGTCGGATTCTGAAATGAGCTTTGACTCAGAAGACTCCGAAATTTATTATATCGCTGAAGAGAATGACGACTCGCACTTGTAAACAAAGCAAAGTGAATAGTTAAATGATGACGGCCGAGCTGATTTATATGCTGACAACTCTCTGGCCAACGAAGAATGGATAGACAAAATGAGGTGGATGCTGACAAAGAACTCGAACGAGCTCTGATGGACAGACCCGAAGGCAATGATATGTAGAAGTCAAAGAGACTGTAGCGTGTGGTGCGTATATTTACTACTGAAATTCGCGCATTCTTCGATCTCGCATTAACATACTTTCGTATAAATAAAAGTCAAGTCCGTTAACTGTCTCAAATTATTTTAACTTCACTCGTTCAACGTAGACCAAAATGATTATCCCTTGACACAATGTTTGTGTTCTTTTCCTGCGAGTGTGGAAATTGTAGCGTCGCTTCCCTTCAAAACATCAGCGAATGTTATTGTTGTTATTATTATATTAGAGTGAGTTAGAAGGTTGTCAAGACTCAAAGAAGAGTGATCTTGTTCTTGAAGATGTTGGTGCTGATGTTACCTTAAAGTGTGTTACTGAATATCCAGGAATTAAACCTGTATGGCTTCAGAAATGGAGTTTTAAGATTAGTAGTGGGCAAATACAAAACTATCTGTCGGCTGTGCCGACTGACTGCTGTTGTTTCTCAGATCAGATGCAACAACAGCTTCATGAATCGATGGACGGTTATTCCAAATTCCTCTCGCTTAAGTCACTGAGTCAGCAAAATCCCTTCCTCTCTCTGAAAATCCAGGCATCGAGCGAGATCATCTGGTTTGAAATACTCTATGGAACAGATCACCGAACTCTTAGACGGCTATCACTTTGCACGAATCGAGCCATCACTTTGTACGTTTCTTCTCTTCAGGACATCTCTCCATAAAACGTATGGCATAAAGCGGAGTACCTCCTGTAAGTTTGTTGTGTTGCTACATCACACTACAGCGCACCTGGCTAGCATTTTTTTCGAACAACTTTTCCAGCTTTTCCCACAGAAACAAGTAAATATGCGAATCTCAGAATCATCGTGTTCTCGATTTGACGTCACATCCAGCCCTCGACCCATTCTCCGTTAAACTCGGTCGTGGACCAAAATGGCGGCAATTTCACGTACTTTGACGAGCCATAGAAAATCAAAGATTTAACCAAATCGAAAAATTTTGCGGCTAGTTACTCCACAAAATAAGCTTTATTGTTTTAGCGAAAAAAAGTTTTTGGGGTTAGGTGCACTTTAAGAGTGTGTCCATGAGAAAACCAGGCAGAGCCAGGCAGGAGGTGATACAGCTCAAATCACCAATTTTGCTCAAACTTGGCATAAATGTTGGGTTTGGTGAGTAAATGATTATGGCAAGAACTTAGGTTAAAATATTTTATTCTCTTCAAGTTAGGGCCACCTCCTACAAAAATGGCCCTTTTTCACTAATTATGCATATTTAATTAGCTGTCTTTGATTTAGTATTTCTACAACAAGAAAAGCCATGTGAAAATGAAATCCACTGGATCATGTTCTTCTATTATTAGTCTCAAAGCACAGATATTCATTTAAACCAGACATCTTGATTTCCTTCCGCAGCTCCATCTTAAGTAAGGTGCATATTTTGTATTGTTGTGAATAGCCTTTAATTAATAGCAAATATCTGTACTGGGCAACAGCAAATACTCGTTATTCTAACATGGATGGTGAGAGCAATCACTAAAGTTCTCAAAAAAGCCATAAAATGTTTGGGGACCTCAACAATTTTTCTGTGCTGGCATACTGTTTACATAGGAATTCACGATTTTTGACCATTTAATGAACATTGACTAAAACACGAAGTTATTTTTCTGTGTTACCCTAACTCGAAATCAACAAGAAATATCTACCTAAGTATTTTCCTATCAATATCCAGTATAAATTCGCTGAAAAGAAGCACTTGACACATTTATCGATAAAACGAGGCAGAAGAAGATTCAATGAATAAGTTCCCTCAACATAGGTTTTCAGGTGTAAATTAGAATGGAAACATGAAATAACTACTACATACATGTCACTTAGATGCAATATTTTTGCACTCTTGCTGATTCTTGGACTGCGAAATGTCCAGTTTTGTGTCATCTGTTTCGTTGCTTCAACCCGAGGTTTAAAGAGAATGTCCTTTGCCTTCCTGCTTTCGTCATCAGAGATATCAACATTTGTTGAAACAGCTACTCACAAGGCCGTTTAAAATCCAGGAAGAGCTATCACTGTTGTAAGTGTTATAGGATACAAAATGAGATTCCTTACAAAACCACCACAGAACATTCCGCCATCTTTGTCGATATTAAGCGATACAATTTGTGTCACTATACATGACGTAGTTACCGGATTAAAAGGAGGTAACCGCTGACTTTTCATTAATGGCGGAGTGTTTTGTGATATTTAAAAGCAATCTGAATGTTAAAGTGATCACTCTCCCTGGATTTTAAATGACCTTTTGAGTAGCCTTTTGACAGCTGTTGATACCTCTGATGATGAAGGCAGGATGGTAATGGTATTCTCTTTAAACCTTGGGTCGAAGCAACAGAACAGATGGCACAAAACTGCGTGGACATTTTGCAATCCAAGAATCCAAGAGAGTGCAAAATCGCGTCCAAGTGGCATGTACAATCACTGTATGTAGTACTTATTTCTTGTTTCAATTTTATTTTATGCCTGAAAACCCAAGTTGAGGGAACTTAAGCGTTGAATCTTCTTCTGCCTCATTTTTTCGATATCGAGAGAATGTCACCAAAATGTACTTCTGAAAATATATGAAAGAAATGTCTCAAGCGCTCCTCTTCGCTGAATTTATACTGGATATTGATAGGGAAATACTTAGGTAGATATTTCTTGTTAATTTCGAGTTAGGTTAAGACAGAAAACGGCTTTTGCGTTGTAGAGAATGTTCATAAAGTGGCCAAAAAGGCCTGAAGTCCTATGTAAACAGTATGCCAGCACAGAAAAAATATTGAGGTCCCCAAACATTTTATAGCTTTTTTGAGAACTTTAGTGATTGCTTTCACTATCCATGTTAGAATAATGCGTATTTGCTGTTGCCCAGTGCAGATATTTGCCATTAATTAAAGGCTATTCACAACACTACAAAATATGCACCTTACTTAAGATGGAGCCGCAGAGAGAAATCAAATTGTCTGGTTCAAATGAATATCTGTACTTTGAGACTAATAATAGTAGAACATGATCCAGTGGATTTCATTTTCATGTGGCCTTTCTTGTTGTAGAAATGCTAAATCAAAAACAGCTAATTAAATACGCATAAACTAGTGACAAAGGGCCATTTTTTGAGGGGTTCCCCCTAACTTGAAGGAATATAATATTTAACCTAAGTTTCTGCGATAATCATTTACTCACCAAACCCAACATTAAATTTTATGCCACGTTTGAGCAAAATCTGTGATTTGAGCTGTATCACCTCCTGCCTGGTTTTCTCATGGACACACTCTTAAGAACTTCGTTTTGAATAACAATACAAATTTTGTAAAGGAGTAAATGCTGCTTGTTTTTGGTTTGTTTTTTTTTTCTTTCTATCAAATGGATTTATTTAAATCATGAAAATTATATGTATATTTAGGGCAATTTAAATCCCTGTATTAGAATTATTTTTATATCAAGCATCTTATTAACACAAAAAGTAACTGTGTAATTAGAGTTAAATGTAGGGTAAGATTTGTATTATGGGTGGTGTAGGCAGAGTATCTGTAGTATTTGTAGTGTTTGTAATTGTAGTGTAAGTAATGATTGCATTTTAAGTAAGGTTAGTACTGACGTAAGTATTTTTTTTTTTTTTTTTTTGTATTGTAAGTAATGTAAGTATTGTAGGTAATGTTAGTATTGTAAGTAGTAGTGTACCGGTAAGTAATTTTAGTATTACCGGTATATGTAATAGTAAAAAAAATGTAAACATAAATAATTACCTAAATAATAAATAAACAAAAGGTGTAAAAGAAAAGCTTTCTCTATGTAAGACATAAATGTGAGTTTAAAATGTATATAAAGTGGGCATTAAATGGCGGCACGAAGATACATATGGATCTCATCAAAACAATATTTTATGTTTCAACACGAGAAAATAGGACCTATTTCTTAAAGTTACCAAGTAAGTTTCTTTTTATTATGTGGAAAAACTTACGGTTTTTTGCAAACAACCGTGAAAAAGCATTACCTTCATCTTTTCACAATAAAAGAGCTATCCAAAAATGTTAACAACTATGACATTTGCTGAGGTATGGTAGGCATTTGTTCTTCTTCGAGATATCAACACATCATGATTTTGGCCTCTCAGGCAGTTTAAAATGGCCAAAATTTCAGGCAACTTTACGTGAGTCCAGAAGATACTCCGTACAATAGTATTTGTCATCTTATTAGTTGACTGAGATGTATGTGAGGTCTTTCGCTTTAACTCTACTGTTTTCACAAAGTGCCAAATATTGCCACCAATTCGTTGATGAGGGTAACCTAAATTTTAGCAATCTTCAGCGAGTTGTTTATCAAAAGTGCAGCGGTTTATTTTCAGACAAAAGCATATTTCCAGTAGTCTTTTACACTTTTACAAAACAGCGCACCTAAACGGCATGCCAGGAACGTAATTGAGATGGGTGTCTGGGTGAAACTTGAGCTGCGTGACATCCGGTTTGTTTACACAATTATGTCAATCTACCCAGAAGGCTACGCATAGCGCCATCTTTTTTAGTATCGAGGATTCTGCTTGAAGGGTTTAAATATATATTATCACTAATAGTTAATGATATATTAACATATTTATGCAATTATTGCTGTATTCATTTTATTCCTTTTATTTACCTCTGCTTCTAGAATTTTCACCATTATCTATCATCTGCAATTCTCTCTGATCTCCAACAAGGCCACTCTCACTGCCATAAGTTACCACAACATTATGACAATTGTGTGTTGCAGTATGCGAGCTTGCGGTTCCTGTAGAGGCTTCTCCACTTTCAGATATCACTTCACTTCCCAAAGTGTCCCAATTCTTCACTTCACCACGACATGGGACTGTTCTCTCATGCTCTTTTTCAGGGATGTCATCTCCACTGCTGTGTGACTCTAAATCATCAGAGTCCAGCTGGTTGTGTTTGTACCCAGCATTTTCAGCCTTCACAGAGAGCATGACTTCAAGCTGGTTCCCCTCCTGGTGCAAAGGAAGCTCAGATGAATCACTGTTTTCCACTGGAAGATTATCCTCTTCATTTGCTTCCTGTTCACAACTGGATTTTATCACTGTGGAGGAATAAAAGTAATTAGTATATACTAAAACAGTGGATAGTGTTAAATGCGCGCGCTGATTGGCTCGTCAAACTCCGGATATCCTGTGCTATTTACCTCCAAGCAATGGCGTCCCGGTTTGCAGCCGTGACAAGTGAAGAAATCATCCAAATTAATTTTTGTGGTGTGTATTATCTCACTGTTTTAGTATATACTAAAACAACTATTCACCTCAGTGTCAGTGGCTAGCGTTGGATATTTACCTCGCCGCTTCGCAGCTCGGTAAATATCCACCACTAGCCACCTCCACTTCGGTGAATAGTTGTTAAATAACATGAACATTGCCATATAGCAACATCTTATGGTTTGCAGCTAATCTGCAAGCAAGCTCCTAATAACGAAATACAAATAACAAAGTTTATGTTTTATATCTGGCATGCATACAAAGGCAAACAAAAAAAAATCTGCAATGCTGAAGTCGACTAGCTTAGACAAATTGATCTGGGCATCAATAAAATTTCACACGATGAGACAGAGCCAAAGAACTCAACATCAAACATTGTTCACCAAAAAGTACAAATCAACCAAACATAATTATGTTACCCATACCCTTTGAATTTTGATTCTGGGCCTCATTTTCTGAATCAAACACTTTGCTGTGACATGGAGACAAGCTAGGTGATGCTTCATCATCTGCAAAGTAGTCTCTTTCATCATCATCATCATCATCTTCTGGGTAACCCGGAGGTTGGCATTTCCTTAAAATCTGTGCTTCGTTAGTACCTGCAGTAAACGAGAACTTTAAAATGATCGACTGCTGTAACTTATTTCGTATTTCTAAACAATTTTATTAAAGAGCAGGCGACATGCATGACAATATCAGAAACAACACCAGTAGCAGAGCCGTAGCCAGTACAACGCAAACCAAGGCACTTGCCTCAGTCATTTTCTTCGTTTTGTTTCCTCTCTTCCATGAAGCGGGAAAGGAAATACCTTTTTGAAGAGAATTTAACCGTGGACGCTACCTCAGTCTTAATTGTTTCATGGTTGACAATGCCTCAGTCATAACTTTTTTTCTGGCCACAACCCAGAGTTCAGGGTGTTGAACCCAGAGATTTTAAGTCCAAGTCAAGAGACTCTTAATATGATGCCAAAGCGCGACTTCAGGGTTACCAAAAGGGTGACCTGTTAAAGCAATTTTCCCCTCTCTAATGAAAAATGTACCAGCTGGTGGAAATATGATAATTAGGGAGAACAAACCAAATTTTGTCATTGCGCCAATTTTTAAATGAAACAAGCGGTTTCTGGAAAAATCGCTGAGGCTGACATTCTAAAATTCTAAAACTTTCCAATGAAGCCTTGCCAGAGATAGTGGAAGGCAAAAATGAATCTTACAAGTCTGACTCTGCTCCTCATCCACAGCATGCTTCAGTTCTAACCAATCAATGCTTTCAGTCCCTGCATCACTGTTGCTTTCTTTTGACAACCTACACATAGAGACAATATAAAAACATTTTGACTACCAATCTATTCTCCAAAGTTTTGTGTCAAAATAGTCAAAGAATTGGCAGCCACCTTCACAACAAAAAAAATCTGCACAGAATACTGGTTACTGAGTTTGAGGTCTGCACTGAAAGTTACCGACCATGTTTTCTCCTCCTTGGTTTATGGCTCAAACGCAAAGCCATAAATTGAAGGGAAAAAACGAGGATCTATAACTTACAGTATGGACTGAGAAGACAAGCGAGCGTAGCAAGCAAGCAGCAACATAATTAGGATTTAAAAAGAATATATAAAAGGGAGTACGAATTCTCAAATTCATCACTTTTTACCAGAATGCATTGCATTTAACCAGAGTGCACTGTGCCACTTTTTACCAGAGTGCACTGCGCCATCAACAACACGAAGATGTCATACCATCTTTTGGTGTGGATTTGACGATTTACTTCACAGGAAAAAATAACAGATTCCCATTTTTGGATATTTTGGGGTATTTAAAGAATACCTACAAAAATCCCAAATTTGGAAGAGTGAGACAAGTCCCAATCAGGGAACTTGGTTGGGAATTCCCTGGTTGGGACTTGTCTCACTTTGGAATGCGCAGATAGATTAATGACTATGTAAAATTGGTCATTATCAACAGAATGTGCTGCAGCATTACTATCTAAACACAATTTGTAGCACAAGAATGTTGTAAACTTCTACTTGTTTAAAAGTTAAGAACACCTGGCAAAAATCACAAATCATATAAGCAACAAAAACGGCTGTAAATTTTAGCAGGTAGTGCAGAAGAAAATGGTTTGCTGAATTGACCAATCAAAGCACACATAGTTACTGAGAGATAAAAAAAATAAATACTAATTACAAGCCAACTAAATTTGGGGCTATGTAGCCTTTGAATGTCCCAACAATACAGCAGACATCAAAGATGAAAACAGCTCAGGTAACAACATCATTTAATTGAGATGACATCCTAGTATTATTCTTTAGGTCCATAAAATCTGCAGTGTTGGAAATATTACCTGTCATTGACATCCTGTAGGTAATTAGCCAAGGTTAAATGCCCATTAGTTCTTGCAACATCTTCTGGCAATGTAGCACAATTCCTGTAACTGTTAAATACAACTTTTCCAGCTGAAGTGCTGAACGTCAATTGAATAAATTCCCTACCACCTATTTCTGCTGCTTTGTATACCAGCGACTGTAACAGTTTAACTGACCAAGCACAATTGCTCTGATTTAAACTTGATGATCCTTCAAAAAATGCAGGTGGAAAATTATGTTAGTGGCAGTGCCTTGTGCAGTCATCTATAGTAACATAACATTTCAATGAACAGCAGAGAAAAGTGCAGAATACCGCAGGCATGAAGATTACTGCTGGCAGAAAAATTGTCTGTTGTCCCTCAAAAGTGTAAGTTCACATAAGCATTAGTTTATGCAATGTAGACTTCAGTCTGACCCAATGAATGAGTTGCCAGTAATCAGATACCTGTCTTTAGGTTATACACAAACTAGATGGGATCATCTGTGGGCAAACATTGCAAGGATTAAAATCTACTGATAAACTTCCTTGTTTGTGTGAGGTTAATTGTCAAATTTACAGTAAAGATGATATTAAAAATTTCAAAACATGCCTAATCTTGAGGGATGTTTTGGTAACACGAATTTACCGAAACTTGAGCCTTCATGCAATGTGACATTAAAGGTCACATCAAATTGCATTAAAAACCATAGCTACAACAGAGTTCGCAACTTCAGCCAGTTTAGACATAGTTTATTATTGAAGCTATGCATTGAGACGTTACATAGACGCTCAAAAACCTTGTAAAAAAACGGTACTTGAAGTGATGAGTTTTGAAGCGTTCTACTAAAGCGGTAAACCAGGCGGTGTAACAAAGCGATAACCAAAGCAGTTTTGAAAAACTAAGAAGTAAACATAATGAAAACTATAATTAGACTAACAAGAAGAAACTATGAAACTTAGAAACAATTGTTCCGAGAGTAGAATGAACTATAAAAAACAAAAAGATGAAAAAACTTACATCTGTGTCCGCTTGAGGAATTTCACGAGTTGTAACATAGAAGCCTTAAGAAACTTGATGTTAACACATTGAAAGGCTAACCCGAAATGATGACAATGACGCCTAGATCAGAGTGATCGGCCTAATGGAGCCTGAGATATGCACAAAAATACTCAAAGATGTGAGTGAAAAACTCAGAGCAAAATTTCCTGCCACTACACCTAGCTGCTCCATGGTAAAAATTGGCCACCTTGATGACTCTTTCTTAGAAGTTTTTAAACCATAAGCAAGCCCAGAAGAAGGTCAATCACTGCAGCGAAAAGAAAACTTAAGAAAAGGAGAAAAAGGAAATGGTGAAAAAAGTCAAAAATCAAAAAGCCCAAAGACTTAATTCACCTGTCTTGTCTCAAAATTTTGATTTCTGCGCATGCCCGAGCCAAAATATCGTAAAACGCGATTCTAGTGGCATGAAGGGCTAGCTGTCATGTTGCAAATGCATTTTCGACCAGATTAAAGCTAATTTGGCCAAGATCCAGCCTCAAAACCACCAAAATATCCAAAAAACACATTTTTGGCAAAAAGGTCCAGGAGCAATGGGTTAATACATTTCATTTCGGCAGCATTCAAGTGTTTTCTGGCAGAAAACTTTAATAGCTGGATTTGTTAATTAAAAATGCTGGCAAGAGCTTCGTTTTTGTTGTAGGAATTATAGTGCAAAAAATGTTAAAATTTTAAAAAATAAACACAGTGTTTTTGTGCAGAACACGGCTATCTTTGGTCATGGAAGAAAAATTTTGTCGAGACAGATTTTGATCACGTGCTAGGTAACCAGTTCTGAACTGTAAACGAGCATCACATAACAAACAAAACAATGCTATGAATTTTTTTTTTGGCAAGCTTTGTCCAAGCAATTGATTATACCCACGTGCCTAGAACATACTCTTTGATTACAAAACATTATTGAAAATTTGTCAGTGGATGGCTTGCCTGAGCTTTTGTCCATTATGCAAGTGAGCAGAGAAAGTTACTTGCCTGAGAGTAAATTTCAGGGTTCGTACACTCTTTTGTGGATAGAATTCAAGACTTTTTCCACACCACTTCTTTATTTTCCAGACTCAAAGTCACAGTTAGATTCTTCATGGCCCGAGAAGAAATAACTGTCTTAAAAACAATGAGTTAAAAAAACTCAGTTTCAGCTGTTTAATTGTCAACTTACAGTGACACAACCAAAACATAACAGTTTACTAATATCTACTATGAAGAAATACCTTGGTTCTCAAAACAGTTTTTAACAGCTAGTACACTTTTTCAACAAAGTCCTTGGTTTATGTGTGAAGTATAGAAGACAGGAAATGTGCGACAGAAGGAGACGACAGTTTCAATTCCATGAGTTTCCTGTGTTTCTTGCAGATCACGTGGCTTTGCAATTTTCCCCCTGCTTGAAATATTAATTGCCTTATTACAAACAACACACATCGCTTTGGTCTTTGACGTAGGATCGGCTGCAATCCAGGCCTTAAATTTTTCATCTGCTTTCCACTTTCCATCAAAGACACACTTCCTCATTATCACAAGGAGAAAGGAATTTAGCTAGGGAAGAACAACAGCTACATGAATGGGAACAAATATTGCTTCCTTCGCTCAACTAACATGGCAAACAAATAAACCATGATACAATGCAAACACAATAAACCATAATCCAATGCAGAGCATTGGAGACTGGACTTTGCCTCAGAAGCTCTCAGACTTGAACAATCTCCGACCGTACCACCTTTTATTATAGTGTTTTGCTATTTGGCCAAGTTATTTCAAGCATAATCAGCTACATTGCAAAGATTTAACCTAGCTTTTGAGCACCTGCTGCTCCTTGAGAAAAATTCCAGACTTCATCTCAATTTTCAAGACTTTGCCTTTAATTTTCATACTTTTTCCAGGTTTGGAAAAGTAGTTCTCAAATTTCCAGACTTTTTCAAGAATTCAAGACTTTGTACGAACCCTGAAATTTACTTCTTCCAGACGAGCGGATCGTTTTTTTTACCCTGCACTAGCTTTTAAACTTTCTTGAACATAAGTTCAAATATTCCAGTTTTTCAGATTTCAGTTTATGCATAATGTATGTGGCAGAACACTTACATAAACAGCACTCCAGAATATAACAATACAAAGAAATTGACTGTCCTTCTCCCAACAGCAACGCAAGTAGACCTTCTTTCATGAGGTACATACAACGCAAAAGCAAACTTTTGTTGTCTGTGCCTGCTGCTAATACAATGTTGAAATTTTACACTCATCACTTGTTATTTTCATACTCGTTTTGCATAATTATTACTTTGATTCATCTGTTATACTTTAATGCTGTCCTTGGTTAACCTTTGTTTTCCTTTCTTTGAAACTCAAGGTCAAACATTACCATACCCAGACAGACAAGAAAACAAAATTCACTGTAAATTTAAAACTGCACCACAAAATATCTACACTGTAACCTGACAACACTCTTCAAACTTTTTGTCATAACTTTGTAGCGCAATAGGAGCATGGTAGCTCACTCTTCTCCAGATCCTCTTATATGTATACATGTATAATAATTTTAAAATGGAATTTCCCTCAATAATCTTTGCAACAGAAAAAAATCAAGAAACTGTCAAGCTTTGTTTAAAAGTGTTCCTTTGCTACACAGCACACAAATAATCTGCTCATGGGCACACTATTGATGGATATCGCTAGTAAATTAATTATTATAAAAAACTTACCTGGTCCTGTTTTACCAAAAGAATCTGATGTCTGTCCATCACTTTGCTTGTTACTACTCATTTCTTTATGCATCCTATCAAAAAGCTTACGCCGCGTGTCGTCGTCTGTCACTACTTTATCTAGATATTCTTCATCTGTGGGTGGGTCATCAATATATTTGAATACAGCTTCACCACACTTTGACCCATTCAAAAACAGTGCGACGATTACTTCGCCAGGACCCTGTAGGGATTCTGAAATTCAAAACATTTTTTCATGATGCTATAACCACTTCGGCACAACCACTCCAAATGAGACCATTCATGTATGAATTTTTTAAAATTGATAGCAGTTGAGTATTTATCAAACAGTCACAATGATCACAAATTTGTTGTACCTACTATACAGCTTGCAACTGCTCAAATATAGAGTTTGTTTACATACCAGGTTTTCGTTGTTAAATTTGGACAAAACTTTGTAGGGTGGCCCATTAAAAATATCTACCCGGCACAAAATATTTTGGAAATTTAGCAGAGAGTTTTTGGCTCTTGTACAACCTCTATGGAACAGTATCATATAAAGTAGAGTAGAGTGCTACATTAGTAGAGCACTTTAGTAGAGTAGAGCAGTTCAGCGCAGAGCAGAGCAGAGCAGAGCAGAGCAGAGCAGAGCAGAGCAGAGCAGAGCAGAGCAGAGCAGAGCAGAGCAGAGCAGAGCAGAGCAGAGCAGAGCAGAGCAGAGCAGAGCAGAGCAGAGCAGAGCAGAGCAGAGCAGAGCAGAGCAGAGCAGAGCAGAGCAGAGCAGAGTAGAGCAGAGTAGAGCAGAGTGGAGTACAGGAGAGCAGAGCAGAGCAGAGTAGGGTAGGGTAGAGAAGAGTGGAGTGGAGTGGAGTGGAGTGGAGTGGAGTGGAGTGGAGTGGAGTGGAGTGGAGTGGAGTGGAGTGGAGTGGAGTGGAGTGGAGTGGAGTGGAGTGGAGTGGAGTGGAGTGGAGTGGAGTGGAGTGGAGTGGAGTGGAGTGGAGTGGAGTGGAGTGGAGTGGAGAGGAGAGGAGTTGAGATGAGAGGAGAGGAAAAGAGAAGAGAAGAGAAGAGAAGAGAAGAGAAGAGGAGAGGAGAGGAGAGAAGAGAAGAGAAGAGAAGAGAAGAGAAGAGAAGAGAAGAGAAGAGAAGAGAAGAATTAAAAATTATGAAATAGTATCAGTGACCGCTAGTTGCTCAAGCCGATACATTGTGTACCAGTATTGTATTTATAACATTAACTGCTATTTGGTCATTATGTCTCCTTGGCACAAACAAACAATGCGCTGCGGTTTGTGAAAATGGCAAGTTCAATCTACATTTCTCTGGTCCTTCTACCTGGAACAATTTGGATGAAGAGAGAAAAAGTGTATCTCTGCATTTATTTAAACAAAACTTGACTAAGCAATTTCTAAGTTGTTATGCTTAATGCTAACTTAGTGTTTTTCTTTAGTATTTTTCTTCAAGTTATTATCGCTCTTAATTAAACAGTGCTTTGTCAATAACTGGCACTATTACTACTTATATTTCTTTTATATTTATATCTATATCTATATCCTTTTTTTATCCCTCCTCTTTTCTTTATTTTTCCTACAACGATCTAAAGCATAATAATCTTTGTAACTACTCAGCTCGTTTAGTTCTTAGTGAGTAGTTTCTTTGCTTATTTAAGTTTTTAAACGTAAAATAAATGGTTGATGTTGTTGTAGTTGTGTGTCATGCCAACCACTGAGCGGTGTTCCCCCTAATTACAACAAACATGTCTGTGTTCTCTATTAATCATATTAGGTCTCACAGTTAAAATTCTTCCAATTTGCATAATGGCATTTAAACATGTGCTCAGAGGCCCGTATTTCTCTTGCTAATATACATGATTCTGAGGGATCTTTCGGACCCATGTTTTGGTCTACAGCCAAATAGCAATCGATCATGCGAGTACTGATTTGGCAGTCGGGCAGGAAGTTAATGCTTTTTCACCTCCCAAATTGTCACTGAAGGAATCATAGCTTCGAAACAAACGCCATTTTGGTCTCTCCCGTGACACTTTGGTCCTGATTGTCGATCTAACAAGAGATGTCCTTCTCCTCACTCTGCTGTTACAATGAAATTTTGTCTCACTAAACCCTGCTCCACCAGTGAAACTTTGGTCGTGTTCTATTGGGATCAACCGTTTCAACCGAAAGCAGCTTAGGTTAACGCAGATGTCGTTTTCCAATGGAACACTTTTCCAACCATTTTTGGTCCAAACGCGGTCACTACTGGGAATAGTCATTATGTAACCTTCCTGTCCGTGGATCCATGGGGTAAACATGGCGGGTGCTCACCATGCTCGTGCTGTTGCCTCTTTTGTTCTCTCGGAAGTTTTAGAAGATGTCGCCATCTTTCTTGTTTACAAGGAGCATCATGTGAGCAGTACAGATTGCACAACTAATTACGCAAGTAGCAGCTATTAGCGCCCGTGAAAACAACAGCGGTCGCTACCAATGCTTTTTCAACCGTTTCAACCCAGCTCAACTTTTTCAACAAAAGTTGAGCAACCAAACCAACTGAAAACGGTTTTTTAATTGCCAATAGAACACGAACCAACTCAACCAACCCAACCAACCTGAAACAGTTGATCCCAATAGACACGACCTTTCTGTGGGAAATTTTATCTGCTCTAGAGGCCTCAGGATAGCACGTTTAAATGTGAGAAGAAATTTATTACCAAAATTGGATTAGATTTAAAGACACTATTGGAGAACAAGCCTTTCGAAGTGTTCACTGTATCAGAAACCTGGCTCAAACCATCTGTTTTGGACAACGAAATACATCTTCCTGGCAACTCTTGTGTAAGTTGGCAGTGGATGTATGGCTTACATTGGTGATGGGATTCCTTATCGCCCAAGGCCTGATCTCAGTACTTCTTCTACCCGCAGTCATGTGTTATCGAAATATCTTGGCCTAAAGAAGAAGAAGCTGTTGATTTGGACTATCAATCATGCACCTGACCTGAATATGGAGACACTTATTCAAGATCTGGACACTTCATTATCCGCATTACCTGAAAACATTGAGTTGATTTTACTTGGGGACTTTAATGTTAATCTCATAGACTCGAACCTGAATAATGATAAAGCCATGAAATGTAAATTGATTCAGGTACATGTAACAAATCCTCACAAACTTGACCAGCTTATCAACAAACCAACATGGATTACAGAAAGATCATCTGCTCTGATTGATCTATTATTTTCGAATACAATGCATCGAGTGACTGATCACAAAGTCATTCATTTGACAATAAGTGATCATTCCATGATATTCCTGTCGTCAGGTGTCACCAAAGCACCAAAGAAAACTATTGAATATTGTTCTTTTAAAAATTATTCCAAAGAAGATTTTGTAAATGACTTGAAGGATGTTGACTGGGAATCTATTGCAAACAAGGAAGATGTTGATTCTGCCATCTCCACATGAAACAAACTGTTTACTACTATTGCTGATAGACATGCCCCCATGAGAAAAGCAAGGATATGTGGAGTCTGCTCTCCATGGATGAACTCGAGTTTATCACAAGCTATGAGCCAACGCAATTATCTCCAGAGAAGAGCAGTTAAATCTAACTCACCTCACCTCTGGTCATGTTACAAGAAGCTTAAGAACTATGTAAACAAAGAGATACAAAAAGTGCAAAGTGGAGTACTACTCAAACCTACATTAATATCTGAAAACAAGAGCAATCCAAGCGCATTGTGGAAAACCATGAATGAAATTACACCATGTAAACAGAGCACCCTGATCTCGTGTATTGAAGCTGATGGCATAGCACATTGTTACAATCCATCTATCACCAAGACCCTGTTTTCCTCAATTGATACAAGATTATTACCTCCAAGCAATTTGGTTTTCGACCTAACCTAACAATTAATACAGCTTTGACACAGTTTACAGA
>JAHPZR010050843.1:0-7500 GCA_019787425.1 Platygyra sinensis | reverse complement strand
TTACAACATACATCATCAGAAGTGATTATTTTTCGGTTACAGATAAATTTAAATTCAAAAAATACAACTAATTGTACGGACTGGGAACTAACCATTTTTCCATTCCTTGATATCCTTTTGAAACGCAATCCTGACAGCTCCTTCTCAACAGCAATCTATCGAAAGAAGACATTCACCGGTCTTTACACCAAGTGGGACTCTTTTACTCCGCGTAAATACAAAATAAACCTAATCCGCACTTTGGCTTATCGCTGCATTAGAATTTGTTCACCCCGTTTGTTACAGCTTGCCCTAGATGACCTCAAGAGGATCTTGTTACTTAATGGCTACCCTATGGGAACTGTTAAATATCATATGAATGATGTCATTGTGAAACATCAAAACAAGCAAAAAGATCCTGTACAAACAGTTAAGAGAAAAGAAGTTGTCATCGTTCTGCCTTTCTTAGGTTATCGCAGCGAACACCTCACAAAACAGCTGAGGTCTTGTATAAACAAATTCTACGGTATTTTCAACGTCAAAATAGTTTTTCAGAACACCCGAAGAATCAAGTCTTTTTTCCCTTACAAAGATAAAATAGCTCCTTCCTTCAGGTCAAAAGTAGTGTACAGAGCAAACTGCTGGGATTGCAATGATTTCTACATAGGGAAAACGAAACGCCGATTACGTGACAGAAAAACAGAACATTTTAAAGCCCTAACCACAAATTGTCACGAATCTGCAATTGCTGATCATGTTTTCTTAACCAACCATAGAATCAAGTGGGATCATTTTGAAATATTAGCAACGGGTCGATCAGACATGCATTGTAAAATTAAAGAGTCTCTGTTGATCCGTGATCTAAAGCCAACCTTAAATGAAAACGTTGGCAGTGAGAAACTTTATCTCTATTATTAGCATATTCCTGTCGTTTTATGTCAATCAATTTTGTTAGTTCCCAGTCCGTACAATTAGTTGTATTTTTTGAATTTAAATTTATCTGTAACCGAAAAATAATCACTTCTGATGATGTATGTTGTAACATACGAAACGTTAAGTTTATAAAAGTTATGCAGTTCAAGCAAATGTTTGTAACCGCTGTTTGCGTTTTATTCTTATTGAAACTAAAATGGCCCAAGTCAAAGGTTTGTTTGTTAATGGCTTGTTTGTTACAGCCGATACAAATATCTGTCGCCCTTTTCGATATCCAGATATTATTGAAGTTCTTAAGCGCCTTTGTTATAATAATAATAATAATAATAATAATAATAATAATAATAATAATAATAATAATAATAATAATAATAATAATAATAATAATAATAATAATAATTATTAAAACTTTATTTATATGTTAAAAAAGACTATTTACAGATTCAAGAATATCAAATATTAAAATATTATAAAGTAACGGCCCCCGTTACTTTCGAATTTTGCGGGCAAAAGGGGCCGCTACTTTCGGGTAGCCGTTAATTTCGGACAGGTAAAAAACGTTTGTAACTCGAAACGGTCTCAGACAAAGAGGGCGCGTATTATGAAATTTAAAAGTCATTCCATTTAGGCATATTCCTAAAATGTAACGTAACCAGATGAACAAACAGTAAACAAAACAGACTAGCTTAAGCGGTACGCTATACATACACAATTACTAAAACTGTACAATACATTTTGACTCTTAACTGACAAATTAATTTCAATAAAGTATTGCAGTGCTCATAAGTTTCACTCACAGATTAAAACATGCACAAACCGATTCTTTAAACGTTCTTTAGTCAAGCATGTGCATGTGCTCCAAGATAATCTGAGAATTTTTACAAGTTTTAGTTTTCTTATCTGTATACACTGAAAGATAATCGTGGTTTCATGACAAACGTTGGTGTTTTTCTTGTTTAAGTTACTTCCCAAAGAAGAGATATTATTTGTATTTCTCTCTTTCCAGTTGAATATATCGCGGTACTTCTTAAGAGTAATGCTTGAAGTAAACATCAAATACAGCAGTCACAACAATGTTTTGTGACCGTTTTGGGGTAATTTCAGTTTTAAAATGCCGTTAATTTCGGGGGGCCGTTACTTTCGGGGGGACCGTTACTTTCGGGATTTAATAGGGAGGCAAAAAATTAAGGGTGTGGACAAAACGTGGGGTAGGCCATGGTGTAGGCCATGGCCTACCCTATGGCCTACCTTATGGCCTACTCTATGGCTTACCGGTGGTCAGATTTTGTAAAACATTAACACGACATTGGTAAGAGTCGACTGAGTACGCTGCATAAACCTCTATCAATCGAACAGGGGCATCCCAAAAGTCACTGACACGATTTTCAATGGGGAACGAAACAATGCAAATCTTACCGCACTCAGGCTAAAACAATCTATTTGTATCTTTCCTTGGTTTCCTGGCATGTACCTTTCTCTGGTTCACATAATAGCTGTTTAAAATACCTTTCTGGACACCACAGAAAATTATATTTTACATGTTGCATGCAAAAATCGGGTGATGTTTGTTTGATATCCCTATGTCCTCATGCTAACGGTATCGCATCTCAGAGAGTTCTCACGTCCTCGTGCCCCACGACTCAGAGATTGCCTCTTTTGTGAGTCCCACGACCCCGAGTCCACCGTCCCCCAGTCCACACGTCCCTGATTCACGAATCCAGCATCACAGTCCCCGTCCCACATTTAGTCACAGCCCACTCTTCACTTCTTATTTACACTAACACTCCACTAAATGTTACAAACTGACAGCCACTTAAATTAAATGGGTCGTGGCGCCGCCATTTTGGGTAACGCAATATTGGACGTTCTCCTCCCTTTTATTAAAGCTGAGTGCTTGACTCGAGGATACGTTGAAGACAGAGAGAAACAGGATGTTTTAAGGCTGAGTGCTGTAACATTGGCATATTTTGTTTTGTTCCATCTGACTTTGAAAATCATGTTCGTGACTTTTTAGTGTACCCCTGTTCGATTGATAGAAGTTTATGCAGCGTACTCAGTCGACTCTTACCAATGTCGTGTTAATGTTTTACAAAATCTGACCACCGGTAAGCCATAGAGTAGGCCATAGGGTAGGCCACAGGGTAGGCCATGGCCTACACCATGGCCTAGGCCATGTGGCCTACCCCACGTTTTGTCCACACCCAAAAATTAATGTTACTCTCGGGAAGCCGTTACTTTCGGGGGGGCCGTTACTTTCGGAATTCTACGGTATTACATTCTTCTTGTGTACGAAAGAGAAGCTAAGCTTTCTAAATTTATTTAAGCAAAGCAAAACATTGATAGTTTTCGTCATTTTTGCCAACAGCTATTGCCCACGATGAGGATTTTAAAGAGGTTCAAGATTGGGCAGTGGCTCCATCCTCTTCAACAAATCCACCCCAGATTATGGAAGATTTGAAAGAGCACGTCCGATATATGATGAATGGGCGAAAGCCTGAGCCAATATTCATCAGACACACAGAAACAAGTAAATCGAGGTTTGATAGAAGAGATGTCAGGCAGAGAAGTGATTACTGCCAGAAGCATTTTCAGTCTATACGTGTAAATGACAAGTATAAGGGAAAGCTGAAGGGTAGGGTTGTGTGTGTGTTCGATGACTATCTTACACATGGTAATACATTTGAAGCTCTACGGAATCTCTTAATCAAGTGCGAAGTGAAAAAGATTATTTTTGTTTCAATTGGAAAATTTGAGCGCACTGGTGAAAGTCAATACGTCCAAAAGTCCTTTTCTATTAAAGGTAATGTATACTCAGGAGATTACACAGCAGAATTCAACACTGTTGCAAAACACAATGTTGAGTTTAAGTATGATGCTCGACGAAGCATGGAGAAACTTAACCAGCTAGCCGAGCATCTACAGTGAAGTGAGTGTCTTGCCAACTCTTTTTACAGGGTCTGGAAACGGGGGTCGTCATCTCACATTCCGCTCGGCCCACTCCCCTTTCTTCGAGAATCCCGAATCCCGCAAATTTGTTGCCTAATTTGGTACGTGACAATTCCAAGATTTCGACAAAAAGCAAACATCCCGCATCCCGTCCCCAAATTTTGACGAATCTCGCTTCCCGAGGAGCAGTCAAATCCCGAATCCCATTAATATATTTTGTCTTTTTCCCATATCTCGCATCGTAGTTTGGTCAAATCTCGGATCCCGCGAGAATTACTCTTCCAAACCCTGTATCTACTGACACAGTTTAAGCCAAACAAATTTGCAACAATTTTTTCTCGTATAACTACATTGTGGAAAATAGTATATAGCTCTTTTAGGGAAATGAACAACTATTATCATGTTTTATGAAAAAAGAAAGATGTCCTAGTTTCTAAATTTTAGGGTTGTACTAATCGGTATTTAGTTGAGAAATAAGTAGTTAAATACAGTGGAGTTCAGAAACCTTGCTCTTGATGCCGCGTCCCGTGGGCTGCAGTACTGACCCCTCGTGAAATATCCCAGTTTTTTTTTTCCACGGAGGTAATTTTCTTACAAATTTTCTCAGAAGTTAAACCCTACCCCAACGAGAGCAAAGTATCTGAATCACGAGACAGCTAAATTACAGGCATTGATTGCTGTTTTGACTCTATCGCAGGCCAATAATTTTTTTCTTTATGTGGTGCTTTCAGGTTTATTTTATATCAGATTAACCAACCCGTGCCCAGTATTCGTTATCTTGAGCTTTTCTCGCTTATAGACTACAACTCTGGACGTGCTGTGTTTGAAATTTCACCCCCCCCCCCCCCGATTGGGTATTTGGGTATGATTTGGTTGGATATTTGTGCCGCCCATGGGGCCGGGTTGTTCAAAGCCCGATTAAGCTAACCCAGGGTAAGTGAGAATTTTGTTTTGAGTTTTGTAACTTTTCGGCGAGGTTTTCTGTTTATACTGTTTGAACTTCAGTTTTGAGCTTGATTAACCCCAAACTACACAAAACGTAAGCTGCAAAAAAACAATTTTATGCAAGAAAAATTAATACCTTGGTTAACTTTTAATCCTGGGTTAGCTCTAACCGGCTTTCGAACAACCCGGCCCAGGTCTTCAAATTTGGACCCCGTTTTCGTTCACGACGGATAGCTGCCTTACGATAGTGTACCGCGCTCAACACAGGGTGCAACGGTTTGATTTTTTTCGTTAACATATTTTTTTATAGATTCTCTATGAATAACCATCTACGACATGCAAAGTTACCCTCTCTATATAATAGAAGGCTTCATGAGATTGTGACTTAAATGTACAAAGTTAATAATGGCTTGGCCCCCGACTACATAGGTGAACTTTTCAATTTTAGAAACAAAGTGTACTCCCTAAGAAATGCAGATTTTGATGTACCTCGTTACTAAACAGTAAGATACGGAAAACACTATTAGATATCTGGGCCCATATCTTTTGTCCAGACTATCCCCAGGTGATCGACAGCAACCCTCACTGGACAGTTTTAGACGGAACATTAGAAAGAAAGACTTGACTTCGCTTATTGAGGGCACATACAGCAACTGTGCTTTATGCGTACTTCAAATATCAGATTTCCTTTGATATAAGCGACATTTTAATATGTGAATGAATCTTCTTTGTTTTAACAAAAGATTGTTAAATTCTAAATTAGTGTTAACACTTGTGGAATGTTCTTTTAGTGTCCACGATTAGCTTATATTTAGCTAAATACTCTGACTATAAGGAGCCCTACGACCCCGGTGGGACCACATACCCGTATAGGTATTGTAGGGGAGTACCCCCCGGGGAAATTTCCCTCTTGTCCCCGTTCAGTGTTGGGATTATCAAGGCAATCGATGGAAACAATTTCTAAAGCAACGTTGAAGCGGAGAAATGGGGGGATTTTTTTCCAACACTTGAGTCCAGGGTTGTAGCTTGTCCTTTGAAGTTTTGAAGTAAAACGGGACTCCGCTGTATTGTTTGAAATGATCATACGGCATAGGATGTCGTAAAATACTACACTGTATTTTTATCAACTTTTACTTATAGATTATGATGTGTAACATGTTATGAGTGGACAGAGAATTGTAATAAAGTTCAGGCTTGAGTCAGGAAGAGTTGCGTACTATAGCAGCATGTTTGTACTTTGTGCAAAGCACATACTGGGGTTTGTACTCTAAATCTGCTAGCAAATATGGACCGGGTGTCAACCAGGTTTCTACAGGTGTTCTCCCTTATGAACTTGTTTTGGACACTTGTCTAGGATACTAATCGAGTTAGAATTGGACTTTCCGCTGTCAAATCCTTCCGTGCTAGCAGATGTCTCTCACGACGAGGCGTTTCATTTTGCCTCGTCGTGAGAGACGTCTGTTACCAGGGAATCAAATCCTGGTATGCTATCAGGTAAGTGAACACAAAAGAAGCGGCACACGCTAAGGAGCGTCTAGTCAAACGTTCTCCCTTTTATTCGCGCTTCTTAAACTCCATAGGTATCTGTAGGCCACTGAGTGCTGTTTTCAGCAATAACTTTATTTGTAACCTGAAACTAACTTTTACTTTCTGTGATAACATGCATTTAAGATCATTAAACATTCTATAAATTTCAATGCCTCTTAAGTTACGATTACTAAAGACATTAGTAAGAGGAATTCGCGAATTTACGTCGTGCCTAAACGGGACTCTGTAAAGTGAGGAAGCGGAAGGCGGACGCGGACGGCGGACGGCGGACGGCGGACGGCGGACGGCACAAAATGTTCCGCACAAAATGTTTGCCAAAAGTGAACCTTCGCCACTGGAGATCTCCTTTCTGGCGAGCAATTCAAGATTCAAACAAGCTTTGGTCAATTTTCGCTTAAACTCTTTCTTCCTAATAACTTTAGTACAGAGTAAACAAATTTGCTCTTTCGATCGACGCAGGAGAAACGCACACACGTTCGATTTATATTTTGGTCGAATCGGTCACGCCACTCCTCATTTTTGGCGCGAAACGCAAATGAAAACCCTTCAAGCGAGACAAGTCGACCTCTCGCGACTTCGTCGCTCGCTCGGCCGCTTCGCGGCCTAACATATTCTTCCCTGAAATTCATGAGGTCGACTTGTGACAAGTCATTAAAAAGAGAAAAAACCGGAATTGCTGGGTTCTTTGGCAAATCTCTGCAAGAACTTGTTTACTTTGCGGTGGAAATCTGTCATCGCGGGCCTTTTGCCTAGTGCGACCCCAGGTTTTTCGCTTTGGCAAAAACTTTGTGAATTTAACATTGTGGGGCAGGCATATTTTCGAAAAGTCGAGCCAAACAATGGCAATTACAGCGGCAACTGTGGACGCTTGTCAGCGTAACATGAAAAAACGATACGCGCGGGAAGTTCAATTGTAGTTCGCGGTCTTTCATCAGGGACAGAGTTGGCTTTTTTTTAGCCCAATGCTCACACATGAATTCCCATGACCCAGGCCTTAGAGTCCTGACGCAAGAATTCTTTGGCGACGTCGATTTCTTCCTCTGATCATGGCCGCTGTTAAAACCGTCAAACATTTGTCTGCCCATCGTTCGATCAACAAGAAAAGACAACAAACTGCTGTAGTTTAGGCCGAACGAGCAGAAGAAGAAT
>JAHPZR010050841.1:0-15234 GCA_019787425.1 Platygyra sinensis | reverse complement strand
ACTTTTTATAGTCTCGGATGAAGTCCACGATAGCTGGACCCAAAGAGTGGGAGATCTGATCAGTCATAACAACTTTAAGTAATTCGAGTGCTGAGCACATTTAAGACTGATTTGTTTAAAGAATTTTTAGCCTGCGTTGTAGGCGTAAATGGAAAAGGGGCAAGGGACCCCAAAACGCGAAAAAGAATAAAGCCGAGAAGGTGGCTCTCTTCCAGAAGTCTATCCTTCGTTCTTTGCTGTCCTTTACGTTTTCTCTGCATTACGCCTGCTACGCGGAATAAGCATTTTAGAAAGTAGTTGCAATTTGTCATGATGACATGATGATGACATGGCACATGACCGTGGATTGGAGCATGGTAGCGTTTAGAGGATGGTTGCAATTTCATATAATCATGTTTCAATACACTCGTGATGACTTCAGACATGAGCGTGGGTTGGAGCATATGGTTTTCTGGTGTACAGTTTATGCGAGATTTCATTCAAGGTTTTCTCCTTCGTAACCGTTGCCCCGGGTGGGTGGGTACTCCCTATATTGGCCTATACGGGGAGGCTCCACCCAAAGGGTGTACCTTTTTCAAGCTTCAGGTATATAAAATGGTAGAGAAATCGGTCGTTTCACAGCGTGAGGTGAATAAGTAACACTTGTTGTCTGCTTAGCATTTCTTCTGATAATCGTTTGAAGTTTTCCCGTAATATTGTTCGTTAACTTCATTATAAGGGCTTAGAAAGAAAGTGCAGTTCTCTAAAGTAGGTATGTGAAAGGAGTACCTTTTTTCAATAAAAGCTATATAAAAGAGGTACTTTTTCTGCCAAAATGGTATGTAAAAAGGAAAGGGTTGGACCTCGGGGCGGAGCCTACCAGTATTAAACTTTAACAAGAACCCCCCCCCCCCCCCCTCCGTCGGGGGGCCGTTACACATCATCATCATCATCATCAATCTTTATTTATACACGAAATCGTACCATTTCACATGGTCTTCACAGGAATCGTGTTTAACACTAGACTAAAATACTCTAAGGAGCTACTGACTATAATGTTAAAAATGCAAAAACTTACATTATGATTAATAAGAGTTACAATGGGTCCAGGTGTATTAGAAAAAATCTTTCCCATGAAACCATTTAAACTAGGCAGTTTTCTAATCTCTGAGGGAATCTTGTTCCACAGAACAGATCCTCTGTAGTGTAGGCTCCCTTTTGCAGACTCAGTTCTGGGTCTGGGGACGTAATTTCCGAGATTGTGTGAATGTACATTTGACGTGTTGGTAAAGATCCGCCTCAGATACGCTGGGGAATGATTATTATGGATTTTATACATTGTCACAGCCAACTGTTTAAGTCTTACATATTCTAGCCTTTCCCAGCCAAGCTCATCCAACGAAACACTTGAGCGAACATCATAGTTAGAAAAGGTGAGAATTCTAGCAGCCCTATTCTGCAGCTTTTGAAGTTTGTCTGCTAGTTCCTTATTGATATTACCCCATACGGCACCACAGTAATTAAAATATGGCATTACCAGTGCATTGTACATATTCACTCTGGTATCAAATGGTATAAAATAACTTACACGCCTTAAGATAGCAATACTAGCGGATATTTTCTTTGAAATGGTATCAATGTGTGGGCGCCAGTTCAAAGATTAATATTCATCAATTTGAACTCCAAGGAATTTATGTTTAATTACTCTTTCTATGGGTGTATTATTGACTTTGACTGTGAAGTCACTATTTATTTGGGATAACTTAAATTGGCTCCCTATAAGCATGTATTTAGTCTTCTCAACATTTAAAGTTAATTTGTCTGCTGACAGCCATGACTCGATTAAATTCATATCATAATTCATTTTATGTTCAAGGACACATGGGTCTTCTGCAGATGTGGTAAGGGTGGTAGAATCTGCATACATTCTTGGTTTTGAAAACAAATTACATGAAGGGAGATCGTTAATATAAATAGTGAATAAGAGAGGGCCTAAAATAGACCCCTGTGGAATACCACATGTTATATTACAGAAATCAGATTGAACTCCATCAATAAACGTTTGTTGCTTTCGATTAGATAGATAGGACTGGAACCAGTTAAGAGATTGAGAACTGACCCCATAGAGTTTAAGCTTTCCCAAAAGGATAGCATCATCCATGGTATCAAAAGCTTTTTTCAAATCCAGGAATATCACACCATTTAAGAGACTGTTGTCAATATTCCATAGCCATTCATTCGTAGCCTCAAGTAATGCCATTTCAGTGGAAAACATAGGTCTGAAGCCAGATTGTGATTCAGTTAACAAGTTATTATTATTTAAATATTCATATAATTGATTAAAAACAACTCTTTCAATTAATAGGAGACGCTTCTTTCAGGAGATGAGCTGAGATGTTATCAAGACCACGTGTAGTTGCATCGCTGCGTAACATTGGAGACTACAGTCGAACCCGACTCTCCAAACGGACAGTTTCCTATGTACCGACAAAACTGAGTTTCGTCTAAAAGACCCTCCACAATAATGACCCCTTCAATAACTTAGCGGACATAGGGGGAAATTCATACAAATTTAACATTTCTTTATTGCGGAAGTACTTGGGAACAGGTTTCGATAATTTGCGGTATATACCATTTGCTGTTGGCGGTTACACAAATTAAGATTGATACCAACAACATGCAAAATATGTGAAAATTGTAGCCTTTGAAACTTTTATTTACAAATGCAAACTCAAGAGGCTGTCTCTCTTAGAGCCATCCACTCAGAGGCTGTCTCTCTTAGAGCCACCCACCTAATTTCGCTTCAAAAATAATTTTGCCTGAAACTTTGGCAACTGCAAGACTTCACCAAGGTTAGAATAAAAACAGATTTGTTTTGATTCGAAATGATTTTCTAGTCGCGTCAGAAGCCATTAAATATTTCGTCTCGTCAGGGCCCGTCGCGCCGTCTCCAAAAGCACAAAATTGGCATTTTTTGTGACACTGTAAAATATATCATTCGCAACATCTAGAAATGAGCTTCATGTCATTTTGCTCATAAATCTTTCTGGTTTTCCGAGAGACTAATCAATTTTGTCTTAATCTAAGTGGCAAGACGAACTGATCAAGCATATTACTGAACACTATTTATCGCCTTCAAACGATGGCTAGAAATGGCCTTCATTTAGAAGCTAATTTTTAAAACTTCGGACCTAGCTGAAACCTCTAGTCTGCACAGCTGGAAAGTGTAATCCTTTATCGGCAAAAATATGCAAAATCCCCTGTACGATTTTAGTATTTCAAAAGTTATGGCCGTTTGTATCAGCCCATGTACGAGCATTTCCGACATTTAAGCTTATATCAAAATCGGCCTATCCAATCAGATTTTATTATAACTGCAGCTTACCTGCTTCGAAACTTGGATTTTTTTTCCAACTTAATTCAGTCATTTTCCAAGCATTTCAGTCATTTTCCAAGCGCACTTATCGTTTTTCTGACTGTATATGGGAAGAGCTAAATATTAAAAATGGTATGTGATTGCAAGCGGGAAACGAAACAACACCAAGCTAAGGCGTTTGGCCATTTACCAGCATTAGATTACTTGGAATCAAGTGTGTGTCTTTGCCGAACAAAAACTTTCACGGTTATTCAACGACAAAACTTTGACGGATATCGTGTCTGCAAGTTGTTAGGAGTACGATTTACAGTTTCCCCGAGAAATCTTAGCTGCCAGAGCTCACACGTACTTCCGGTGAAAATTAGTTCGCTTTTTTTTTCTGCAGTTTCCAAAGTGGAAATGAAAATTTGCAGAAATCAGAGCAGGGATAAGGAGGATTTCTTTGCCATTCGAATACCATCTTGTCAAAACGGGGCACAGTTTTGATGAAATCATTTGACGAGTACCTGTCAAAATGGGCCATGACTACTTAACGATTCCTTCTTTCCAACCGAGAGATATTAATGAGTCTATTTCGTTAGTTATTCTTATGAGGTCTTTATGCTATTAATCTCAAATCCTGATTTAGCAGATAAAATCTATTGGTGTTTATTTTATAACCCATTAAATTTTATTTGGGTTCACATTCTTTTACTTTTTGTGGCCATGAAAACATATTTTCATGATTCGTTAAATTCAGATGTGGTCAGTTTCCAACTTCCATGGCAACTTCATGGGCCATTAAATTTATAATGATTCATGTTTCATGACCTACAAACTTTGCTTACTATTTGTGAATTTTCATGGCCACGAAAACAGATTTTCATGACCCATTCATCTTAGTTTTGGATCATCACAAATTTTCTTGGCCATAAAAGAAACAATTGATGAGTTAATGAGTGTCAATGAGGCAATGAAAATTGGGGAATACAATATTCATGACCCTGAAAAAAGATTCATGGGTTTTTCATAAGTATCTCATGGGATTTTTCTGAAACTGCAGTTGGTGGTGCTGCCTAAATAATTAATACAACACCAGTGCCTGTATATATTACACTTAATCTTAAATAATATGACTTAAACAAGAACTAAATGAAGTTAAATGTTTCAACAGGACTTAAACATGACTTAAAATTAATATACCTCTAAAATTAATGTAACTTTTGAAATTTGAACTTAATCCTTGAACATTTCTTTTTTGCGAGTTTCCTTTCGAATGGCAAGTTGTCACTGGTATGGACGCAGAAGAAATAATCGAAAGCTTGGCAAACTCTATATGGTTTTTAAGAGAAGCAAATGCTGTTGGCATTTCACATCTGCTTTTGATTGACAGAAGAACCCATGTGGATTTGTGACGTCGTAAATTTGCATTTTGGTTAAATTTAACTTAGAAAAGTTAATTATTTTTGTAATTCAATCAAGAGAATAGGAGCTAGGTCCTTTTGTAGGACTCGTATCTCAGACAGCGATCTGTAACAACTTGCCTGCAAAAGTTTCACGCATTAAATGTTTTGCAAGAAGTGCTTCCTTGAAGTTGACAGATTTGACAGGCTCAATTAGCATATTACGCAATGCGGTACAAGATAACAAACTTTATCGAGATACAGTTGACAAATCTTTAATGGTCTCTTTCTTAATTAAGCTCTATTAAAAAAGCGAGGTCTTGTCATAGTTGAGACTGTGTGATCAACTTGAAAATCTATTTTATTTTTCCAAAACATGCAACTAAAGTCATCGCTCGCCGGCGAAACGTGGCTTTTAATCCCGCATTAAATACGGGCGTAATTGTCTTCTTAAATTATTATTTTTATTTTTAAGCTATGTTAAATGTTTTTAAACGCGACGTATATGTTTCTTTGGATTTAAGTTTATTATTGCTGAAATGCCAGTTAAATTTAGCATTTGCTCCTGTATATCTACGTAACTGAATTTTAGTAAAGGAATAAATGTCCGGTAATACGGCAACATTTTTTTTTCAACTTGTCTTGCAACATTGTTGCGGTGCAAGTTGAAACCCTCTGTTGCGCGTATTACCACGTTTGTCACCAACTTGTCTCGCAGCAAAATACAGTGTTGCAAATCTGCAAAATTCTACCCGTATAATTGGGCAATCGTGTGGAAAAAAAGATGGCCCTTCTTTTATGTAATTTAGCTTTCCGACGAAGTTCCACTTCGACTGACTTCTGGCCGTCTTTTTCTTTTTAATTTTCCGTGCCAGCGAAGTTCTCTCAATATGAAGCTCAGTGTCGCTTCAGATAAATAGCCGAAAAAATCTGATTTTGCGATAGTTCTTCCAAGTTTGCTGCTTGCATTGCTTTGAAGGGACCAACGAGGTGTTCCAAGGACTAATATATAGATTTAGGCCAGCCTAAAAGCGTAGCTCCTTGCCCGGGTTGTTCAGTGCCCGATTAAGCTAACCCAGGAAAAGGTAGAATTTTGATTTGAGTTTTGTAACTTTGCGCTGAGGTTTTCTGCTTTGAGTTTTATTATCACCATATACACAAAACAAAGCAGCAAAATAACATTTGTATAGAAGAAAAAGTTGTAATTAAAATAAATTTTAATCCTGGGATTAAAACAGTGGATAGTGTTAAACGCGCGCGCTGATTGGCTCGTGAAACTCCGGATATCCTGTGCTATTTACCTCCGAGCAACTCAAGAGAAAATGGCGTTCCGTTTGCGGCCGTGACATGTGAAGAAATCATCCAATTTAATTTTTTGTGGTTTATATTATCTCACTGTTTTAGTATATACTAAAACAACTATTCACCTCAGTGTCGGTGGCTAGCGTTGGATATATACCTCGCCGCTTCGCGGCTCGGTAAATATCCACCGCTAGCCACCTCCACTTCGGTGAATAGTTGCTAACTAGCTTCCAAACAATCCTGCCCTGTTTTAAACAAGTTAACCTGACATGAGCCCGCGATCCAGTCGAAAACCAGCACTTGGTCAGCGGTCAATTTAAAAAATACATGACCTCGATGAATTGTAGACTTGAGCCCGCGATAGGGTCACGTGATACTGGTCAACAGATACCTTGTTTTGACAGGTGTCAACTGATCATGGCATGAATGTCCAATATCAAAAAAGTACACGGTAAACCAAGGCTGCATGTCTCTGTCAACCCATTATTTGGAGTATGTCCGCCATGTTGCGCGACTCCGCCGTCGTGCGTACGCGCCCACGAGCAGTGCCGCTAGCCATGATAACCATGAGAAAATCAACTGATGGGTTTCCTTTTCTTTCCTATATGAGTATGCGGCTCCGCTTGGCGGCCCTTCGGAACTCCGCTATGATAGCCCTCAAGGTCGTTTTAAAGGGCTTATCACATACGGGGCAAAATTACTGAATGCTGATTGGCTGAGACAGAGGGCATTTTTTCTTAATTTTTGTAATTGCCCCGGGCAAAATTACTTGATGCTGATTGGCTGAGCACGCCTGCATTGAGTTGGTTTCCTGCTTCAAACGGATTTTGAAAAGAAATTTCAGAAACGCGTCGCTTTTGAGTTTGATCTAAACACGGTTATTTCATCTTAACGTGAAAGAGAATCAACATGCAACAAAGCGCAGTCTTTTGGTGGAAAAGCAAAAGGATTTTTCCGACTAAAAATGCATTGATTCGCAGCCTGCATGAAAAACGTTTGAGTGGAGACGGCTGGTGTTGCACGAAACATAGAATTACAGAACTTCATGGCCGCCAAACTGAAAGTTAATTTCTTCGTTTTGCTTCGGGTCGCCTTATTAGTATTACAGCTCACTTTATCGGCGTAAAAACAGCGTAAATTTTGTTGGTACGTGAAGTTTTCACAGTGGAAAGGACAGTTTTGGATTCAACAAGTTATTAGAGCTCGTTTGGACACTTGTTTACGTCTATCATCGATCGAAGAACAAGTAGTTTCACGCCGTTGCAAGCTTCGCAAAACAGGTGAATAAAATTAGATTGCTTATAGTTTTGTTTGTAAAGAAATGGCTTTGAGTGAATTGAACCAAGTTGCTGTGTTTTGCTTACTATTATAGTAGGCTTTCCCCGTGTTACTGCTAGCCTGTTACATAATGACAACCGGCAAACCTGTTTACACGACGGCAAGACCTTGAACCTTTGTACAAAATTTTGCCCTTTATGTGAAGTAATCGTAAGTGCTCTCGGGCAATTAAGGATTAATTTCACTTGTATTTTCAAAGTTTTCCAAATTGCCCTCGTCGCTTCGCGACTCGGGCAATTTTGTGAAAACTTTGAAAATACTCGTGAAATTAATCCTTAATTGCCCTCGCCCCCATGCGATTACATATACAAATTGATGACTTTCCCAGAGTTACTGGTCTACTTAGCATTCAGGCTCATCTTCACTGTCCACCATGCTTTTATTTTACTTGCCGCGCTTCACGACGGCCAATCACAAGGGTTAAATTCAAATTTGTTGCGAGACAAGTTGTAGCTTCAGTGGTAATACGAACAGCAAAACTGGAATTTGTTGCAGAAAGTAGAACTCGAATATACTTTTCGCAACATGTTGCCTCAACTTGCAACACAGTATTTTGTTGCGAGACAAGTTGGTCACAACGTGGTAATACGAACAACAATGTGTTTCAACTTGTAATGCAACAATGTTGCGAGACAAGTTGAAGAACAATGCTGCCCGTATTACCGGATCTTAAGTAATAGATGATTAATTATGCGTTTGACAGCTGGCGTCCGCATGATAGTGAGATTCAAGTCTAAGTTAACCAGAGGTTTTTCTTTCTCACCGCTTTGCGACACGTGTACATGTTTGCGCTTTGCGAGAAGAAGAGAAATGAAGAAAAAACTATGGGACTAGTGGGCAATACAGTGTAAACAGTGTAGTTATAATCAATTTAGATTCAGACACTCGCTTTTGGGCCTGATATTTGTTACTGGTTATACCTGCTCATCCAGAACAAAGTCAAGGAGACAACGATAAACATGACAAAGGTCCAATTCGTTGACGGAATTTTCCCTTCTTCCCTCTTCAACCAGCCAAAAATTTAACCTTTCCGTCGCTTAAAAACTTCTAAATTTCTAACCATCAGCCGTCGAAAACAATCCTCTATATGCATTGAGAGCCTCTTCGTTCGCTCGTCGGATCTCCGCTCTCTCGCTCAATCGCTTGATGGAACGATCGCTCGCACAATCGTTCTTTGGCTTGTTGGTTCTATCAGTCGTTTGTTACTCCGTAGCTTCCTTTCTTCGATAGCACACTAGGGTCACCCGATAATGTATACGTTGTAACAATAATTTTTATGCGTCAAACTTGCGTTGTTGCAGTACCACGATGTATCCCGGAAAACTGTCGCACAGTTAATTAAGAGTGCAAAAAGTCCGGGTTTATGCTGAGATAATCAAGATCTCACTATCTTTTACAGCATACTTTTAGTTCCTAGTATTGAGAGCTACTAGTTCCAAGTATCGAAAGATATGTACCTGGATGATCCTATTTCGCTGTATATGTTATCGGATAAGCTTCAAGAACCACTGTTTTGGACGCAATTCAGGCTCCAACTACTGTTTACTTTTCTTAGAGTATTAATGCAACTAAAATTAAGACACGCTGCTGAACACATTTAAGAATTCGATTTTCATAGCCTGTTCCCATACTGGTAAAAAATACAATCCCCTTTTATAAGTACTGCGGCTAAAGCGCATGATCAAAAACTTTCCTCCATACCTTTCCTGCAGGGTATATTGCAAGTGTTATATTCAGAGCGATTCCGCTCTACCTTCGACTGGAAAACGAACTTTCCGACGGTGTAGCACACTGTATTGTGATGGATCATAAATGGTCTGACGCAACAGAAAATGGTCCTTTAGCTAAGTTGGTAGCGATTTTACCTGTTGTTATCACGTACCTCTGCTATAAGCTCTCTTTTCATAACTATGCGGGGAATCGGGTTTCTTGTTCAAGACGGCGAACAAAAGTTTTATAATTATGGTCTTGATTCTCAGAATTCAGAGATATGTCCCGGATTGAACGCTAATAAGATTTAAATTCCTTATGATAGAATCACAGTGTGTCCTCATGCGTAAAAAAAATACTCCACAATTCTGTCGAATATTTAACAATTATTCCTCGACCCCGATTTTGCTATGAGTGAATAGCCCATGAGGTCGAAGGCGGAATGGGCTATTGACTCAGAGGCCATGAGGGCGAGAGGAATAATTGTTTTAGTAAAATCCAACTAATTGGTCAAAAAACTATCGAGACAAAACATCTTATTCACCAATATTCACGAGACTGGGGCGAATAATTGTTGTAGCATAATTACTCAGGTGATTATAGAAATACCTATAAAACAAAGGAATGTTAAATTTTACCTCAATTTGCCATTGTTGATAAGTGTTCATACCATGCTGCTCGCATCAACGTGTCACGCAATGCCTTTTTCAACTCGCGCTCTGAAGAAAAAAAACATTTTCTTTGACATTCATACCGGGTAAAAACAAATCAAAATGTAGTTTATCGTAATCTTTACTCTTATCCACAATGGCTACGCTTCATTACTCTTTTCCCAAACAATACTTTCTTATTGTTTCGGCATGTTGAGCGAGTTTGCAAAAGTTTTTGAAAGGAAAATCTGACGCGTACAAGTAGCTCATTTGCATAATACAGCGCGTGCACTTTCAAGTCAGAGTCGGTGTTTTCAATTGTCAACAAATCTTAACAAAGATTTCTTTAGTTATCTTTAATGTTGTGGTAAAAAACAAATCGAATGTGGTTTAGCATGGACTGTATTCTTATCGACAACGATACAGGTCATCACAGCAGTCAACATTTGTTGTGAAACCATTGATTTATTCATGCATGTCGACATAAGCAAAATTTTCACGGGAATTTAAATGGTTTCCTTTAGTTACGTTTAGCACAATTTTCACATTTTACCTTTGAAGAGTGTCACTCCGAACTTTGTGGCGTGTTTTGTATTCCTCGGAATGGCATTTTCTTTCATTAGGCCATCCCCCTTTTTTTTTCTCCGTTTACCGTCGTCCGACCGACCCAGATTTTCGCGTTTTCAAAAAAAAAAAAAAAAAAGTTATGAAGAAGGCAATGACATATATTTGACTGGTTTTTCAGCTTAGCTTAGTTTGTCATCGATTGTAAAGCCACACGTCTATTGTGACTGATTTCTTAGTAAGACTTCAACACCTACAAAATCTCAAGAAATCGTCACTTTAATCTCAAATACAGACGATGTTTTGTGCTGGCAGTGCTGCGCATAATTTCTGGCGAGATCATCGCGCGCGCAGTAAAAAATGGCGGCTTTTTGTTCAGTGGCCTATCAATTTTTTCTTTTATTTTTAATTGAGTAAAAACATTTTCTATTTAAAATAAATATGGACCAATTCTCAGTGTAGAAAAAGAAACGATCGTCGGAAACGTGGATCTAGTAAGCAATCGTGACTATAATCATGGTGCTATTATAAGAATTTATGGCAGGGTTCGTACTCTTTTTTATTGTATATATAGCGGGAATTTTGGGCAATAAACCTTGCAAATAGAATTCTATATGTGCTATATTTCACCGGTGAAAAAAGCGATACGTCCAATCAGGTTTGCGTATAGCGTTCTTCACATGTGAAAAATATAACCAATCACCATTCATGATAGAATCACTAAGCCAATCAGAGTTAAGCACTCTAATGGCTTCCGAGAAGCGCGGGCTTGAAATCAGCGTCCGCTTGAAGTTTGTGTCTCGATAACATGGCTTCGCTTCTCGTCTTACTTCACTTTCGGAAAACAGCAATGGAATATATCTAACAAATATCTTGAGCGCTAGAACTTCAGTTTGAGAATCAATGGCCATTCAAGAAACCGAGGAAGTAAATTTAACATCAGAAAGCCAACAACATTCAAGGAGGAACATTCAAGTTTAAACAGTGTAAGTCACAGAGTCTGAATTTGTCTTTGCACAGCGCGAAACGTCGCCATGACATGATTGAATCTGACAGTAATTATGGACAAACGAAAAGATTTCTCACTATATATTTACGAATTCTCCCCTATTATATTTAAGCTTGTGTAGGCTCGTTGTACGCCTATATCTGGACTGGAAAGCGGAATTGTTTTTCATTACGCTCGGTCATTCATTACGTTCTCAGCATTCTGCATGTAAACGTATGGTGCCGGAAAAAACTAAAACTGATTTAATGGTTGTTTCTCGTTATATATACAATAAACAGATTACAGCATAGAAAGTGCTTTGTACGGATTTTTATTCACTCGTTGCAAAACTTTGAAAAACACACTCGTTCGCTGCGCTCACTCGTTCGTTTTGCAAAGTTTTGCAACTCGTGAATACAAATCCGTACTCGCACTTTCTATGAAGTAATCTATTTGAGTTGTATAAATTCTATGACTTCCCATGACTTTTTCCATGACCTTTTCAAGTTTTCCAAGACGTTAGGATTAGCTGTCAGTTTCAAAAATTCAAAACCCTAAACTTGTTTTAGAGCGTTTTTTAGCCTTGAACAGTCCAACAGACAAACTCTGGAGTTCACCAAAATGCGTGCAGTTCGGGGATTAGCGCTGACGGGGTGATTAATTAGTCGCTCCCTCTATATCGGCTTCATTCGTCCCTTGAGCCTTCGCTGATCCGCCAGTAAATTAACACTATCAAGCAGAATTTGAATTTCCATAACTTTCCAAGGACCTCCATGACCTGCCCCAACGGATACCCTGCTATGGTGTTATACACGAGCAACCTCTGTCCGGGAAGGCCCTCTTTCCTTGGCCCCTTGAGGGCGGACGTTGTAAAGAGCCCTTGCATCGGACATAGCGTCACGTGCCCTACTCTTACTACACCCGGAAATCACTGGGGCCTGATAACTGATAAATTAAGCGAGTTTCGCCATAATCCCCAAGTGCCAAAAATCGAGATTGGCAGGAGACACTGTAACTAGCCCTTTTTTATGCACTTTTCGACTATAGGATTGATAGCCTTTGCAAAACGTTTTTTTGCAAACTTTGGCGTAGTTGTGTGTATGGTCAGCTCTAAAAGCCACTTAAGTGAAACGTTTTGAATATTCACCGAAAGGCCAAGATATTGTTGCCGTTCTCTAACCGGGGGGGGGGGGTGGCTTTGCAAATCTCTGCTGATTTCCAGCAGTACTACGGCATTCCTTGCACTGGTCAAAGGACGGACAATTTACAGATATATTTTGTAAAAATACCACGAAGTCTACGCGTTTCGTGACATTTATACTTTTGCCGTTAACTGTTTCGGTCACTCGACCATTTTGTCGCTTCACTCGTGGTATTATGAGGGCACTTAATAGCTTGCTATTCAAGTAGAGACAAATGGCCCTGGGAAACGCAAGCTTGATAATAGAGGTGCTGTTAAAGACCTCCTTAAACGCACTGGCCGTCAGGCATGGGATGGAGTACCCCCCTCCTTTTTATTAAAATTTTTAGTTTCTATATATAAACAATCATATTTCTTTGACTTGGGCCATTTTAGTTTCAATAAGAATAAAACGCAAACAGCGGTTACAAACATTTGCTTGAACTGCATAACTTTTATAAACTTAACGTTTCGTATGTTACAACATACATCATCAGAAGTGATTATTTTTCGGTTACAGATAAATTTAAATTCAAAAAATACAACTAATTGTACGGACTGGGAACTAACAAAATTGATTGACATAAAACGACAAGAATATGCTAATAATAGAGATAAAGTTTCTCACTGCCAACGTTTTCATTTAAGGTTGGCTTTAGATCACGGATCAACAGAGACTCTTTAATTTTACAATGCATGTCTGATCGACCCGTTGCTAATATTTCAAAATGATCCCACTTGATTCTATGGTTGGTTAAGAAAACATGATCAGCAATTGCAGATTCGTGACAATTTGTGGTTAGGGCTTTAAAATGTTCTGTTTTTCTGTCACGTAATCGGCGTTTCGTTTTCCCTATGTAGAAATCATTGCAATCCCAGCAGTTTGCTCTGTACACTACTTTTGACCTGAAGGAAGGAGCTATTTTATCTTTGTAAGGGAAAAAAGACTTGATTCTTCGGGTGTTCTGAAAAACTATTTTGACGTTGAAAATACCGTAGAATTTGTTTATACAAGACCTCAGCTGTTTTGTGAGGTGTTCGCTGCGATAACCTAAGAAAGGCAGAACGATGACAACTTCTTTTCTCTTAACTGTTTGTACAGGATCTTTTTGCTTGTTTTGATGTTTCACAATGACATCATTCATATGATATTTAACAGTTCCCATAGGGTAGCCATTAAGTAACAAGATCCTCTTGAGGTCATCTAGGGCAAGCTGTAACAAACGGGGTGAACAAATTCTAATGCAGCGATAAGCCAAAGTGCGGATTAGGTTTATTTTGTATTTACGCGGAGTAAAAGAGTCCCACTTGGTGTAAAGACCGGTGAATGTCTTCTTTCGATAGATTGCTGTTGAGAAGGAGCTGTCAGGATTGCGTTTCAAAAGGATATCAAGGAATGGAATTTCATCGTTTTGTTCAAACTCAATTGTGAATTTAATGTTGTTATGTCTCCCATTCAGGTAATGTAAAAAACTCAAAGCATCATTTTTGTTCTTGAAAAGAGTAAAGGTATCGTCCACATACCGGAACCAAATAGTAGGCTGATTGATGTTCTTCATCACCCATTTCTCTTCAAAATCGCACATGAAAATGTTCGCCAAAACAGGACCAAGTGGAGAGCCCATTGCGACGCCATCAGTCTGGTCATAATATTGACCATCAAAAACAAAATGACTCTTCTTTGTTGCAAACAAGAGTAAATTCTTCAGGACCAATCGGGGTAATCTAGGTGGATTTGCGAGGGCATACAGCTTATCAAGGCAAATTTCAATAGTTTCATCCAGTGGGACATTAGTAAATAGTGAACTGACATCGAAGGAACACATGAATTCGCCGTTGTGAGTGTACTGTTTGGCCCATTCTGCAAAACTGAAGGAGTCTTTAACTGAAAAACAGTTTGTGGAGATAGGCTGGAGGACGCTTACAAGGTAAGAGGCAAGGTTGTAGTTGTAAGTGTTCGTGGAAGAAACAATTGGACGAAAGGGACACCCTGTTTTGTGAACCTTTGGTAGACCATAAAGAACTCCATGTGTGGAACCATTGGGTAGGACCTTTTGAAAGGTGCAGTCGTCAATCAGATGATCTCTTTTTAGTTGACGAAGGTAACAAATCAAACTTTGTTCTCTGGACTTTGTCGGGTTTTCTGACAGTTTTTTGATTTCGTCTCATCGGAGATCAACTGTTTCATCTTGGTCAAGTAATCATGCTTATTTACAATCACAACGCCGTTTCCTTTATCCGGTTTCGTGATGATGATAGAGTCATCTTTGCGAAGATCTTTGAGGGCTTCCCATTCTTCTTTGCTGAGTATATGTTTCTGCTTAGAGAAGTCATATGAATAAATGTAGTTTGTAGGAAAATGTTTTTTAATTGACACTTTAACCTATCCTCGTTTTCAACCGTCAGAGTGGGTCCGTGTCCTTTTTAAATCGCGAAAGAGCAGTTCGAAAGAGCTTTTGACCTCGTATTTGTCAACATTTTTAGGTGGTAAACAGAAACGTAAACCTCTTGCAAGAACGCTTTTCTCTGTTTCCGTTAACACACGATGCGAATAATTGCAAATGATTGAGTCATTGTCCCAAGTTTGAGAGCTGTGGGTATTCCTTTTCTTCCGTTTTAAAGAGCCATTGAACTTTTTTGTCCAATTTCTTAGACAAGCGATCTTTCAATTTTGGACGACTTTTGCCAAAAACTCAAAATGGTAAAAAAAAAAAATAAAAAAGACAAAGCAAGTGAATATAATCAGTTCAAAGAGGTGGACAATG
>JAHPZR010050840.1:0-11036 GCA_019787425.1 Platygyra sinensis | reverse complement strand
TTTCGGAACACTCGTAGAATTAAGTCTTCCTTTCCTTATAAAGATCGTTTCAACCGGTCGCAGAAATCGAAGATTGTCTACAAAGCCAGTTGCTGGGATTGTGATGCGTTTTACATAGGCAAAACTAAAAGAAGATTACATGACAGAAAGACTGAGCACTTCAAAGCTCTCACTCAAATTGGTCACGCCTCCGCTGTTGCTGAGCATTCGATTTCCACTGGTCACAATATCAAATGGGACCATTTTGAGATCTTAGCAAGTGGTCAATGTGATTTACAGTGTAAAATCAAGGAAACATTGTTAATACGGGACTTGAAACCCGCCCTAAATGAAAACGTCGGTAATGGAAATCTCCTTCTTTATGAATTCACACCGGATGTAGTTTCTTTTTTTCCATTGTTGTCTAGCTAGTTACCAATACCTCGCTTTAGTTTTTCATCTTTTTAATCTCGTCATATTTTGTAACCGTCACTTCTGAAGATGTATGTTGTAGCATACGAAACGTCAAGTTAAATATACCATGCGAAACCTTACTGTTATGTTTGTAACCGCTGTTTGTTTTAACAAGGGAACACCGTGATCCTCTAGCTATTTTGTCCTCTGGACATAACTATTTATAATATGTAGTGAGAACAAAACGGTAACCTTTGACTGCTAACCCCAACCTAAGCAAACTAATAGTCTTATTTTGGTCTATCAAAACTCCAGAAATCCACCCTAAAGTTCTAGATACCAATAAAAGGGTCTGCATGTGAAAAAAAAAAATAGAGTTTATATGTTGCTTTTCCGAGAGCCTTGCATTGATGTTTTTTTTTCAGGATGAATCTTATGAATGGTGATGCAAGTAAATAACAATCAATATTAATCAATAAAGTAATTGTTATATTCGCCAATTAGTTTTTAGATGATCGATTTTCATCAGTAAATACAGTTATGTTGTGCCTGGCAAGCAACAGAAATGATTACTGTAATTGAAATCCTAGGGCAGCTAACCAATAGAACACATAATATAATTACAAGGCTTGTTAATTGATCATGAGCTGGCAAGTTAATTGCTAGTGTAAATTCTTGTATTCATAATTTTTTTCCATCAGTACAGGCTGTGTACAAATGCAGATTAGGTACAAAATGCATACTGCAGACTCTAGACTTGGTACAAAATGCAGACTCAGAATAAACACTTTTTTTCCATGCAATAAGTGATGCCATTTTTAACTTTCCCAGTGTCCTGCAGATGCCTTTGACGAAAATTTGACCCATTTCTTCGTGTATTTTGTGTTTAACAGGGCATCTACCTAGTCCGCATTTTTAAGTCTACATGCAGCTGCACTTCCTACTGACTGGACTTTTCTTGCTTATTTAAGTCCAATTACTTATTGATATACTTCGATATTTTTTTTCTTACAAAGTTAGGATGAACAAAACGAAATAAATTGTTCCTCCAGGCTGCTGCGTGACACTTCATGGAAAACCATTAACCTCACCTGAAATGTTTCAGTGTTTAACCGCAAGCTAGTATCTACGATAAGGGACGGACCATTAGAAAAGTGATGGGGGGGGGGGGGGGGGGGGTGGGGGAGGGGAATTTTCAGCTTGCACGAATTTTTTTTTTTCGCTCACGGCTTGTGCAGGAATTTTTTTTTCAGGTGAAACCCTCTGCACGAATTTTTTTTTCAGACAAATATTGCTTTTTGAAAACATCATAGACAGGGCAACACAAACTCCCCTATGTGGTTTTACGGTAGTGGCACGTAAGCCTCTAAAGTTTTGTTCTGGCGAGTTTGTCTTTGAGCGATTTACCTTTTTGAAAAGTTAATAGACAGGCCAACACAAACTCTCTTATGTGGTTTTACGGTAGCGACACGTAAACCTTAACAGTTTTGCTCAGTCGAGTATGTCCTAGAGCGAAGATAGTCTTTATGTTATGCAGTCAGAAATTCTCAAAATTTATTGCAACGAGATTTTCAAAAACCTCTCAAGAGGTTACGCTCACGATTACTATGCGTGATAGAAATCACGAGCTCATAATCTTATTGTTTTCAAGTAATGCGAAGCGATTCTGGAAACTACAGGAAGGAAAAATCACTATCACGAGTTTGTTACGTATCCAGAAGTACTCAGCAACTGTACTCTATGGACTTCAGACTGGGTGAACCAGAACCCACCACAGCATGTTCCTATAATGCCACGCACGACAAAAAAAACTTTGACGGTTTCTGTTACATATCTTGAAGCCCCAGCAACTGCATTGCATGGACTTCAGCCTGCCAGTGGGTGAACCAGAAAGGATATGTAACATGTTCCTATAATGTCACGCACGACGGAAAAATCACTATGACGATTTTGTTACATATCTCGAATTACTCGTGGACTTCAGCCTGGGTGAACCTGAAAGGATATGTAACATGTTCCTATAATGTACGTCACGCACGTCGGAAAAATAACTTTGACGATTTTGTTACATATCTTGAAGCACTTACCAGCAACTGTGTTGCATGGTCTTCAGTCTGGGTGAACCAGAAAATATCCTCTAACCCTCGGCAACGTCAAAATACTACGTGGACGTTTGCGTGGGCAAACCAGAGCGTATTTATAATATGTACTTATACGGATTTTCTATGTATCCGAAATTGTCTTTTAGAAACTAGTGTACGATGGACTCACTATAGCGTCTAACTCACAAATGAAATAGTGATTTTTAGTACCTATCTAGTCCCCATACAATCTAAAAGTATGACAATTCGTGTAAGTTATGATATAAATAAAAGATTAATCTGATGATATAACTTCGTACCTTCGTCTTGTTGTCCTGATTCGATGCTCTACAAGGTTGGTCACGGCTAGCGCTAGCTGAAGACACTTTCTGGTTCTCTCTGTCGTTCTCAGGTGATTGAATTCATGTACAAGCCAAGCGCGGTTGTCGGTTTTGTTTGGTTTTCAACAACTGTTTAATGATTTCAGCAACAACAGATCCAAATCCAGGGGCAGCTTCTTTGCTGTTCTTCCCGCGAAAAGAAAACCAGCGCGCCTTCTTTAACTCCGCAAGCAAAATTCGACTGAAAACTGGATCAATTTCGCACAAATACGTCAGAAGAAACACCATATCTTCTAATTCGCGAGGCCAATCTCGTTTGTGCTCGTTTTCAATGACCGATGACGGGTTCATTCGAAGTCGAAGTCTGTATTAGATGTAAGCGAACAATATTCCCGCGTTGTGAAAATTTATTATAAAAAAATAAATTATGCGGCCAGATCATATCTCAAAATTTACTTATAGTACACAATTTCTTTTATTGAAAGCAATTGTCGCAAACCACAATAGAACCGCAAAATTCTTGCGATGACAGCAACCTAACAGATAAATGACGTCACGCCAGAGCAACGGACCTGAACCTTCCTTCTGCATGAATTTTTTTTCTTTACCTTCTTCTTTGCACGATTTTTTTCTTGGCAATTTCCCCTTGCATGAATTTTTTTTGGTTTTTTCTCACCTTCCTCCCCCCCCCCCCCCGCCCACCCCCATCACTTTTCTAATGGTCCATCCTCTAACTCTCCTCGTCCTCCAGCCTTAGCTCTTTCTAACACAAACAACTGCCTGAAACACCCCTCGTTCTGTGTCTCCGGTCTCAGGCCATTCCCTTTCCCAAACTTCCTTCGGCTTCTCTTTCCCTCTTTCTTCTCTTGCAAATTAGGGCAACGAGACTGCGGGCCGAAAACTTTGCCGTCCCATCGGCCATTTTGTTTGTTGCTATCCACAGTCCTCGGGAGTGGAATTGCCCACGCGATTTTTGACATGACGTAAGTAGAGAGGGCTGGCGCGTGTGACATGGTCCTAAGTCAGGGTCCTAACCCTTGTCGTAAGCATGTCGTAATGCGGACAACAGTCGTACCGTGCTAAAATCGGCCCTAAAATTATGCTTCTTGACAGCTATCTGATCGAGCTTATGTTCTCGAACTCGAGTATAGATTATAGATTATAGATTATAGATTATTCCTCGTTCGGTCGTTCTGGCGCCGCATCCAAATGTAGTTTATTTTTTGATCCCCGCCGTATTTACTTTGTGTATCTGGTATTCATCGAAAGAGCGTAACTATGGTTTCACGAGATCCATTAGACCAATCACGGTGCGCGAAACAACGACCATTTGCAAGAACCAATTAGAGGCTACTATAGAAAACCCCGGTAACGCGGGAGGTGCGGACTTTTGGTACTTTTGGTCTCTGGTTCATCTGCAACGCGCCTTTGCAGTTGAATCATTTTTTCTTTGCGTAAGACTTTACGTGTTGTGAAGTAATAAGACATAAGACAACGTGTTATAAGACTTGGCGTATTGTAAAGACTCAAGTAGTTTAAGGCGCTGGGGCAAGTGCTTTTACCGGTTAAAAATAATTTAGTGGTTATATTTTTGAAAGCACTTAAATGGAAGTGAAACAGATTTACCACACAGTTAGGTTTAAACGTCCTGAACATTTTAAAGTAGAATTGGTACTTCTGACAGGTCACGTGACATGTCACGTGACGTTTAGCGGAAAATAGCCATTATTAGTCCAGTCCCTGAACTCTCCTTTCTTCCCGACCCATGTAGGGGCTGAACCCGGGCGGGCGAAAGAAGAGTCCAGCATAACTTGCATGCGCATGCTCAGAACGAACCAATCAAAAATTACTAGGTCTCAACCACGCTGCTCGCGTCAATGTGTCGCGCAATGCTTTTTTCAGCTCGCGCTCTGAAAGAAAACATTTTCTTTGACGTTGATATTGTCGTAAAAAATATAAAAACCTAAAAATCGAAATATGGTTTATCGTGGTCTATACTCTTATCGACAACGAGTACGCGTCCTCTTTTCCCAAACATTTTTTTCGTATTGTTTCTGTATGTTGAGCGATTTTGCAAAAGTTTTTGAAAGGAAAGTCTGACGCGTACAAGTAGCTCATTTGCATAATGCAGCGCGTGCACTTTCAAGTTTTCAATTGTCAACAAATCTTGGCAAAGATTTCCTTAGTTATCTTTGATATTGTGATAAAAAACAAATCGATTGTGGTTTAGCGTGGCACTGGTGCATGAAATTCCACACATTTGGGATTAATTGACATGTTTTTTATCAATCTGAATGCAGAAATTGTTGTTTGTATATTATCATTCAGAAACTCGCGCCACAAGCCAAATCTGGAAAATACTTCCAAATATGGTTTTTCCCCCGATTTGGGGGGAAAAATGGCGGCGTTCTGAGCATGCGCATGCAAGTTAGCCTGGGCCCGGTTGTTCAAAACCCGGATTAAAACTAACCTTCCGATTTAAGCCTAATCGTCGATTAAAACCACTAACACCGGGTTAGCTAATCGGAGGATTTGAGAACGTTGTTCAAAGCCCGATTAGAGGGCAGATTAGTTAATCGCTGATTAACGGTTAGTACGTGGTGTAAAAACCACTTATATTGTCTCGCTAATCGACAGTTAATATCCCATAATGCAATTTCCCGTGAGTAAGCACTGTGATTGTTTTCAATATGGCGTCCGTGTTATGAACTGCCAGTGAAACGGTGGACTTGTCTACTCCAGTTGTATCGCCGATAACTTGCAGTAAGACACCACTCGCATAAAATTGTAGTGCTATCAGCACTTGGTCGATTGGTTTCAGAGTGTAATAACAATTCGTTTCCCTCTGTAAATCTGCCTCTATGAGGTTTGTATTGTATTCAATTGAGGTTTTGCCAAATCTATAGCAAGTGTGAAGCTTTTAATTGCTGTAAATTAGTATGCTATCGTTATATTGATAGATTCGTGCTCGTCTTTGTCTCACGCAAGGAAGGCCAAACAACAAGTCGGCCTTTTTTTTCAATATTAATCGGCCGATTAGCGACTTAATCTTGCTTCGGAGGTGTATTAAATTTAACCCGCCGATTAGAGTCAGATTAGCGTTAATCGGGCTTTGAGCAACGCAATCTAATCGCAGATTAAATTTTAATCGCGGATTAGCATATTTAATCGGGGATTAGCGCTAATCGAGGTTTTAAACAACCGGGCCCTGGACTCTTCTTTCGCCCGCCCGGGTTCAGCCCCTAAATGAGGCGGGAAGAAGGGAGAGTTCAGGGACTGGACTAAGCCATTATTTGAGGCATTGGTGGCGGGTTTTAGTAATATCATGGCGCAAAAACGCGTTTTAGATACAGATCAATCATTTTCATCCTCTCACGTTGGATTGACCGTCCCTCTTTTCTTAGAAAAATTTTAAAGGGTGAAGGTCGTCTTTTTGACACTGACCTTTTGATCATCTATATCTTCTAAAAACGAAATCAAGGAAGATCATTCCAGAAGTAGCAAGGTAGATAATTTCAATTTGCTTCGAAAATGCTTCATTTATTAATCACTAGACCGAAAAATTTCTCATCAATTCGCCGATTTACCAAAATTTACACAAAACGGTCCCGTGACATGTCACGTGGTCAAGATAATACGTCAAGGCAAGCGGGTGGGTCGCCGAGTTTTATCTTCAGGGAAAAGTTCAGCTTGGTAAAACAAATATACAAGAGATTAGCTGTCCAACCATATTTCTACTTTACATTCCTGACCCAGGCCTTAAACGGCTTGAGGATGTCAGTGTAAGTTTCATTTCACAGAAGGATTTCACCCCAAAAAAAATGCTAACAATACTTACGATATGGCACTAACTTGCAGTGAAGACTGCAAATGAAGAAACCGAAAACCAGGCAAATCAAGAGTTGTCTTGTAACAGTTCTCATTTCCAGATATCCTTTTTCTTTCATTAGAAATGTTTTTTATATTTTTTTTCAGCGTGCCTTTTTAGGCCTGCCGCACCTAATCAGCTGTGCAATTAATTTGCATACGTCAGAATAAATTACTTACGTGTGTAATTAACGTTTATGAGCCGCGTTAAGCGGTTAATCTATAGTTAATAAGCCTCCCCATCCAACCAAAAAGAGCCAGCGTGTAGGAACGTTTTTTTTAAAAAAAGGGCTTATATTATTTAGTCTTACTTACAAATCCAAGTTCAGATAACATTGTAATGTAATGTTTTTAATAACATATTTGTTTTAGCTCCTGCAGGAGCCATAATCGGGAACGGAGACCGTAAGTGCTGTGATCCGCGCGCAGATGGAACAATTTTGCTATTTTTACCTTGACGACACATAACTGCGCATGATCAAAAGACTGGCGAGATAACACTTGTTGCTGCCATATTGTCTTGGATTTTGGCTGCAGCCAGACTTTCTTTGTCTTGTTCAGTTCATGATCAGTGCTTTCCATGATTGCGTTGACCGTCTAATGAATCGCTTCTACAAACGCTTTAGCAACTTATAGCTGCGGGGCAACAAGCGAGCTGAAACCGCGAACGCCCTGCGGACTTCCCAATGAGCTCAAGATGGGAAACAAAATGGCGGTCTTGGTTTCATCGTACTCTGGTTTTGCTGGAAATCTTGTACGTTTGCCAACGGTTGAACAGCTATCTCCACGTGTTTTACGAATTCTGGGATGCAATCCTAGTCCTATGACGCTTCAAGGAAACCAACACGTATCTTGTAGGGACTGGCAGAAGGTATTCAATTTCCCGTCTAGAAAAATTACGTAAGACTTATGTACCGGTCAGTTCCAAAACCGCCTATCCCCCCCCCCCCGGCAAACCTAGGGGCAGTTGACTTTTTTGAAAAAATTTGTTCAAATTCCTCGCTATTGTGCCAGTTTAGACGGTCAAATGCCCCACCCGTTCGAGCTTCAAGTAGGGTCAAATATCCCACCCTCCAGGGAAAACAGAATCGCTTACCTTTGGAAACAAGTTCTGCAAAATTTTCAGCCACTACAATTTTTTTTTGTCAGCTCTTCTTCGCTCCCCCCTTTAAACAGAGGCATATTCCACGATATAACTATATAAAACGACAGCAACTTGAGAACAACAACAAACGCCCACGTGGAATCGACAAGAGTAATGACCCGAGAACGCGGCTCACGTCCTGAATCAAAGAATTGCGAAACTCCTATTGTTTCCGACCGCTGACAGACATTTTGACCGGAAAGTCAAATGCCCCTCCGGGCGGGCCTCTTTTTGGGTCAAATTCCCCACTGTACGGAGCTTAACGCGAGTCAAATGCCCTGGGATTGCCCGGGGGAGGGGTGGGTGGTTTTGGAATTGACTGGTACATTACTTGTGTAGTCACGTATTTTTGTATTCCTTATTTATTTTATTTCTCCAGCAAGTCGATTCACTTACATCGAGATCGTTTCTCTGACAGACCGAAGTCGTTTTGCCTACACGATCTGAGTCGATTTACCTCGTGAGCAGTTCAGTAGCCTACGTGTAGCCGTACCCTGCCCCCGAGGAAAAACGGGAGGGAGGGAACATCTACGAAAAGCTGACACAAACGTAAGAATTTCTCTAGAAAAGCCTATAGCTTTCTCGAAGTAAAGCTACGGTATCTCCGAAGAAAAACGTACGATGGTAAATATGATGCCTGTGATAAAAAAGAATCTATCTACTGTACGTGCAAACAGTTCTTATCACAGCCGAGCCAGGCGTCACAATATAGAATGCAAGGCGGTAAGCAACACGGGTAAGGGTTAAGGGTAAGGGTAAGGGTAAGGGTTTTGGGAAGTAGGCCACACACCCCCACCCAATTTTTGTGGGAGCACCCACCTGGGCACTAACCTCATTCCCAGGGCCTACTCTCCTTTAAAAAATGGCAGACAGACGCGGAGAAAAATGATGAGTTATTATGAACATGAGCAAAAAACACAGCTCGGTACAAGAAAGTAGTAAGTAGTGTTTTTCTTCATTAGTTTTTCACTTTAAGGCACCAGCATTCCTCGTAAATATTCCATTTTTATTCAACAACTTAATTTATTTTACTTCAGAAAACATTTTCCCAAAAAACCGTGAGATTTGGAGCCTCGTCGTGAGACCGTGAGAAATGACAAAAAATCGTGAGACTCATGGCAGAACCGTGAGAGTTGGTACTGTCTGCAAGTGAAGTGAAATTTTGGCCGATTTGAAGAATCTCTAGTGGAAACGAAAATTGGTCCAAAAAAATTTGAGATTCCGAGAAATTAGGGGTGAAATTACAGTGTTTGACTGAGGAGATGGCTTTTGGTCTGAGTCATCAGTTTGATCACATATTTCTTTGCCCTGTCGGACTTCTTTAAATGAAAGGGAAGTCGAAAGGAAAATCACATAACAACAGCTGAATAGTAAACAAGTAAATTTAATATCTTATTGCACTCTAGCTACTGTAGTCACAATGTGGACATGTGTGTGGCCCTGCTGGTAGGTAGGCCCTTGCCTGGTCATGATCGAAATGCCTGCTATTTAATTGGTTGATTCCAGTGTTATTTACTTCTCTTGTTAAAATAATTTTCTTGTTTCTGTGAAACACAAAAAGAAAAAATTCACTCTTACCTAGCACAGGACTCTCTTATTAGCCGATATTGTTCAGAAAGTCACAAGTCCGAATAATTAATCACACTCACCTTACCCTACAGAAGTCAACATTATAACATACTGTGAACTCTAATCTTTATACACATGTGTGCTGAGTTTTAGTTTGGCGTGGGGGCAAAATATGGCATGATCCTAATTACCCTTTCTTTCCAGGAAAGGGCATCTGACAGGATGCGGTGATGTGGATCCGCATAATTTGCCTACTTTCGCATCCTCCGCATCCTTGGGGCATTTTTCCGCATAAAACTAGAAAATTGCTACATATAAGCGAGAACGCAACTGCTTACCATCCTCAGAAGTAAAAATAACAAAGAATTTGATCATTTTGAGAAGTAATTCACCCAAAACAGCGACCAAAACACACCTTTTTTGTTCGGAAAAAAGTTTAAACCTCCAGGCATTCCATGCATCTTCTGTTGATGGGCCTGGGTTCTAGGTTTTGGACTTCCGGTATCCAGTTTTCCTCGTCTGATTTAATGCCTGGTTACTAAGCTTCGAGTTAAATTATCGGTAAGACGTTCACGTGTATGTTATACGTTTGAAAAAGCCACGGAAACAACTTTATTTTGCTTTTTTAGAAATTTCCGCATAATCTGGCGTCTTTTCCGCATAATCGTCACTTTCTTCCGCATAATAATGCCGAAAATTTCCGCATAATTTTCCATTTTTTTCCGCGCCCCATCAGATAGCCTGTTTCCTTTGTCGTGCATTAACCCAATATATGCACGCTGAGCATGAAGACATTTTTTTTTAACAAATTCTCGAACTCGATTCCCGTGCATAACAAAACAAAACGTCGACAGACATATCATTGTTTTTATACATGGGGGTTCCAGCTGGTGATATCCAGTATTTAGATAAGTACCCATGGTTTTATTGATGTATGTAACGTACATACGCTTTGCTAGAAATCTTAACAGACTTAGCATGTTAGGATTTAACTGATAATAGTTTAAACCAATGGCCTAATATTCTTCTGCAGCCGGATATTGATTTACACAGGGAGTGGAGGTTCAAGTAAATATGTAAAACATCTCAAAGAAGTGTTATCAAACAACGAGTCCAGCATACAAGAGATTCTTATCACACACTGGCATCCAGATCATGTAGGAGGAATCCTTGATGTCCTCAAGTGCACAGAAAATCCAGGTCCTAAACAGTATTTCATGTTATTTAAAATTAATTTAAATTTAAACTCATCACCATGATGATGAGTGTGGGGATTGTGCCTAAAAGTGTAGTTGGAACCACAGTTCAGCACATAACAATCCTGCCTGTCAGAAAATCGATTTTTTTCTATCTTGCATAGGCAAAGGTATAGGTGATCGTTACAGCAAGTCGCTCTTAATAGGCCTTTTGCAACAGTTGGTCACAGTGACCGATAATTTCTAAACTTTTAGCTACAGCAAAATGAATTTCAGAGCTGGAAAGAGCATGTTTTAAATAACCAGGACACCAATTTTCAGACCAATGCCGTATAAGGTTGAGTTTAATGACGATTTGAATATTGCAAAAATTAGAAGGTTTTGTATGGAAGCGAGGAAGCTTTGCCCTCCAGAAACCTTTTCTGTTATTATCACTACCAAAAGA
>JAHPZR010050834.1:0-10844 GCA_019787425.1 Platygyra sinensis | reverse complement strand
TGTTGAGCAGAAGGAAGTGTCCCAGAAAATGACGAGCCTATCAAACAGGATCCAGCTGGGACAGAGAGGCGTGTCCACACTCAGAAAAACTTTGAATGAAGTCGAGTCTCAGATATCTGATCTGGACACTGCCAAGGAAATAGCAAAGAAAGGTAATCAATGTGAACGTGAAGTGAACATTGAATGGAGGAAGAATTCTCAAAATGGAAAAAAAAAGAGTAGAAAAACCCGTGTAATCACAATGCCATGGTTACAGCGGAAATACAATGAACAAATCGGAACTTAACGCGAAAAGACATCGCTGGTACCAGGTGCAGGAAAAGATGTAACTGCGCAAAAGCGCGGGAAGCGATAAAATCGTGACCGGGTCAAGCGCGGGAAAGCATGTTACCGGTGCAAAGCGCGGGAAAACTCACGTGACCTTAATGAGGATCACCACTGCTTTGTTGTGTGCTGCTTTGTTATTGGTCCTAGTCACGACGTCGCGTTTTACTCTTTTTTTTAAGCTTTGGAAACGGACAGGCAAGACAATCAGCTTTAAAATGTAACTAAAAGCTTTTCATTCTCTATGAAGGCATCGCATTTAACTAAGTTTACCTTTGCTGTTTAGAAAAAAATTTCAAACAAGCTAAACGGTTAAAGGAGGAAAGAGACGCTCTAACTCAAGAGGGAATCAAAAGTCAAGATAAACTCGAAAGGTTGCTAAAGGAACTTACTGAAGATAAAAAGTCGTTAGAGGAAGCACAGCAAGAGAGCGCGGATCTGGAAGCAGAGATTGGCGAAAAGGATCGTCTTGCAGGTAAAAGTTTAACTTTCTCGCTTTCTTGCCGCCTAAATAGGATTCTCATCTTATCGTCCTCCGCAGCGAACGAGGAAAGGGAGCGGAAAGATGAGAGACCCTGGGAACGAGGTTAAATAACGGCAAGTAGCGGGAGTCGAAATCTCCGCTCTCTTTAAATTGCTAAACGTCTTATGTCCATTTCCATTTCCATTTTTATTTTCCATTAACCGCACAAAAATAAACAAAAAAATAGCGCAATACACTAGAAATTTATGATAATTTAAAGACGATAACTTAACAATTTTAACGGTGGTAATGGTAAGGAAGCCTATATAGAATATTCTCAGGAACCCATTACGATACTCTCCAATTTTTATCCAAGTCAACGAGAATTCACATAGACAGATGTTGTGGCATTTTTTTTTCTCCAGCTTAATACTGCTTGTACTTGAAGAATCTACGTCATAGTTTGCACATCTTGCAAAATCTTGCCTAAATGTTTAAAGTTCGTTGTTTGTAATCCGATTTTATCTTCTCCATCCTTAGCCATCCTTGTTTATTTATGGTTTATTATTATCTCTTTGGTGTTTTTCTATCCTAGTAAACTATTATTTTCAAGGCTCCTTCAATTGAAAGGTAATTTTGCACGTTGCAAAAAAAGTCGAAATATATTGACTAAGCTCTTTGAAGAGTTCGACTGAGATTCAAGCTCCGCTCTGCTACTTTTAGCGTTCTTTTTAGTAAGCTTATCTTATCGTCTCTTATTAGCTGTGATTACTGTGGAGAAGGCATCTGCTGTGATTCAAGTACTTCAGGAACAAATAAACAGGTAAAACAAGTTATTGTCATTAAATAGCACAGCAATGGAAACCGTTTTAAACAGTTTGTTTTCCTTCACGTTTGTGGAGGCGCGGTGGCCTCATGGTTAGTGTGCTAGCCTCAGGATCAAGTGGTCCGGGTTCGAGCCCTGGCTGGGTACGTTGTGTTGTGTTCTTGGGCAAGACACTTTACTTACACAGTGCCTCTCTCTATCCAGTGTATAGGGAGTCGCTTCATGCTAATGAACCCGGAGATAAGTGCCGGCCTCATAGGCAGACTTTACCTACATTTTGTAACTATTAATTCAAAAACACACCTCGTTTTCATTATCTTTTACGTCTCTAAACAGAATCGGCGATGACAGTCTTGTGAAGGCATTACTGGAGACAGAGGCTAAAACTTGCAGAGTAAGTGTTGGAGATGTGGTACAAAGATAAAGTAACGTGATACATAGATTTTGACGATTTTACTTCTCCGTTTTGTCCTTTGGGTTTGTTTCGATTGAGAAGATATATCAAACACTCAAGACAGCATTTCAACGGCTATCCAAAAACCTCGAATTTCGAATAATCCGATGAAACACTTTCTCTTTTGTTTGATATATTGCTTCAAAAGTCAACAAATGTAATCAAAGTAAATGGAGAACCCTAATGAACGTTTCCCACATTTTTCATAAACTGTGACTGCGAACAGTTGCTTCTATGACGGCTAATGCAGATTGCTACTTCATAGAACTCTTTTCTATCAATTCAACATAAAGAATTTAATGCCCTTTAAATTTCCCGGCATTTCGACGGAGTTGATAATGTGAACCCAGTTAGACTGAAACTAGATTCTTATGATAGCGAGGAGCTAAATCCTGAAGTATTCTAGACTTGTTGCTCAATGTGAATCAGTATATAACTCCTATTTCAGAACCTCGTATCAGACCTGTGCAGCAAACATGATATTCCAAAGCCTGATCTAGATCACAGTCAAGTCGAATCTCAAGATCACGACATCAAAGAGAATTTGGTGAGTCCCAATGGCTGTTCAGTGTTCATCATGCTATTTTTTGTTAATCAAACAATTGGAATCCAATCTTTTTGCCGCGAGGAGCCATCGGAAAGTGAAATAACGTTTAGCAACTTGTTGTTCTATTATTACAAAAGTTTTAGATTGCTTCAAAGTATTTGAAAAAATGTCAGCTGATTTCAGTTATTCCGTTAGGATGCGACGTCTCAGCCTCTAAAGTCATCTGAAGACGGAACTTTTCAAGAACAGACAGAGGATTATGAAAAGCTTCTGGATAAACTAAGTGAGCTGGAGAAGAGGTTGGAAGCAGTTGTGGAAGTTGAAGACTTCGATGAAGCTGATATCCTTTATATTCCATGCTCTAGTTAGTGCTCTTAGAGCAGTTTTCACTTGAGTGTCGTAAAACCAAAACCAGAGTAATTACTCTAGCTAATCACAAAGATCACAGAAAATACAGTAAACCAATCAAAACTCGAAGTAATTACCGGTAGCTGACGCAAAGCGCGGGAAAATGCGTGCGAACGCGTCACAATCGGTTTTGGTTGTTCCTCTGATTGGATGAAAAAGTGGCGCGAATTTTTTAAGCCAATCATGTGGCGTAGAAAGTGCAAAACCAATTACTTTTCGACACTCAAATGAAAACCGCTCTATTTCATTGTGGTAAAACCAAAACTAAACCAGAGTAATTAGGTGTAGCCAATCAGCAGTGATGCGCAATGCACCAATTAGAACTTAAAGCAAAGGCCGTGAGAGTGCCAACTTGAAGGGATCTGTCAAGGGTGGGAAAGCATGTAACCGTTGCTATTGGCGGGAAAACATCATCGTTGCTAAGGATGGGAAAACATTTAAACGCTTCTAACGGCGGGAAAACACGTAAACACTGCTAAGGGCGGGAAAACATCCGAAGCCCTGGCCAAACGAAATCGCAAGTAGACGAAAGTCGAAAACTTGTGTCTACAGGCGTCGAAATTCGAGATACAAAAACCCTCAACTTGTCGCGCAACATTGTTTCGTTGCAAGTTTTTGTCGATGTTTCCCGCTTTTCAAAACAAAAACATTTGTTGCAGGTTTCAAGAAAGTTGTTGCGAAAAGTAGAGCGCGGATCTACTTTGAGCAACAAATTTTGGCTTTGTGTCTCGTTTTTCATCAAACTCACAAGTTGAGGGTTTTTGTATCTCGTCTTTCGCCGCCCTACCTGCGGCACCCTTTAGCCTGGCCTTGTGTGCACTTGCGTTGACTTTTGCTTACTTTGTCCGAGATCAAATTTGCCCGTAAGTCGATGCAAGGTTTTCACCGTTTAAACCGCCCAAACCAAGTCAGCGTAAGTAGAGTGACGTCCATAAACCTATTATCACTGAGCAAATGATCTGCAGGATTTATTCCTTGAAATGTTTCTTTTTTGCGACTTGCGTACTTGCAAGGGAAATTACGAGTCCGTTTAGCAACCCAGCGCAAGTTTCTACGCAAGATCGACTTGCGTGTCTGTGTGGGCAGGGCTTAATCGCTGCTAACGGTGGGAAACTAAGGGCGGGAAAGCACGTGATCAGAAACAAAAATTCAACGCCACTTCCGGTCTTCATGGGAAATGTAATAGTTTGCGTTGGTGGAACAGATCAATCGTGTACTTTCCTTGACCGTTTAGTAAACAGACTTCAGCAAGAAATAACGAAAATTCAAGATATGATTGAACAGACCAAGTCCAGCCAGGTGTAACCAAAGGGAAATGTCACTCGATACATAGTCAAATGATACAGCAGCGATGAAGGGAAATTATTGTATCAACGACTAAAGTAACTAACAAACGAAACTTTTCTTGAACCGTGAACATGATTTCTATAGAGTTCTCTTCAATAAATGTGGTACTTACCCGATAACCAGAGCCCATTGGACCCGTCAAAGAATCGCCAGATTCTTTCAGTGAAGAATCAGACCCTCGCAAATGGGTGCCAATTAAAAATTCCTGATTAGCTCAACTAAACTCGATCCAAAAGAATTTTTACTCTCAAATGAGGTTAGTTGGGCTAATTTAAGGTGGCTCAAAACAGTTTCCAGCACTTTCCAAGACGTAGATTTTGATGTGCCATTATAACCACTCTTTATCAATTGCTGCTACAACCATGGTATTAAAAAAACTGCTTAATCATTGGTGAACACGTTGGTATTAGTTTCGTGACACAATAGGTTACCATAGCAACACTATGACCTGCTAAAAACACTCTTAATTTCAGCTTAAAGCGCTTATATTTCAAAAACGGCACGGTAAAATATTTTCTTATTATAGAATTTTGATAAGCAGGATGAGATGCAACTTTTTGCAAAGTTTAAAAGAATTCTGTACATGGGTTTCAGAGCCACCTTAAATTTTCGAAAATTAAACTGGCTCTGAACCCCATGCACAGAATTTTCTTAAACTTTGCCGAATAATTATTAAAACAGAGTATTTAATATATGGGGCTCCCGATGACGTTTATTTCTCGTGGAAACAAAAGGCTGTGTACTCCATAGGGTGGTAGACCGTAGTTGGTCGCATTGACAACTTTGTCTGATTAAAGGGACACAGTCAGCTTTGGGACCGCGCAGACCTGGACGCTAGTTTTCTCACTTTAAAAAAGGTCCCCCCTACATGAAATCAAAGTTCCTTTAGAAATCCGCTTTAAATTTCGCAGTGTTTTGCTTGATTTTCAATCGTTTACTGAAAAACCTGTTTTTGAGTGTCATTTTATCTTATGATGTTATTTTTATCACATCTGGTTGCAAACAGTATGGATCGCGTCTCTGTTGTATGCAAATTAGCTATGAAATGATATCTAATGCGCATGTGCGCCAGCTGACTGTGTCCCTTTAAAAGGGCATGGCAAAAAATATTGACTACAATTTGTAATAACGAAGTGGTTGTATTGCAGCTCAGCTATCCCTACATCATAGTTTTAGCGTGGATATATTTTACGAAAACGGCGTCCGTAAGAGTTCTATGGAGATGTAATAAACGTATTTATGAAACCTCTTGCCTCCTTTGTGTATCAAGGCGATTTTCGGATGGTACTGAATTAATGTAGTAGACGTTGATCTGGAATTTGGTCGTTTTTCGAGTCTTTTCTGCTCTGAAAAATAAGGCCGTATTAGAAAACAATAAGTTTGCTTTTGTGTGGTGAAAATTAAACTAAAAAATATAACCGTTTGTGAAAAAATGGGATCATGTTTTCTAGTCCATAACTTTATTTACAGCGACATAGTTCTATAAAAATAGTCTTTGTTATTAAATAGTAAAACGTTCTACCTTTAAATATTCGTTACCTATGACTTGCGGATTTACAATTTGTAGCTACAAAAATGATGTAAAAGTGATGTTAAAATACACGCGAGCAATTTAAATTTAATACTACTAACTACAGTACTACATTGCAACATTACATATTCATTCACTTTTTCTTTTTGAAAATATTCCCTAAAACACCTTTTCTCTTCTCGTGTTTCTTGTCGTCATGCGCAGACTCTGGACTGTCCACTGCTGACCGCAACCTTCCTGTACTCTGCGCATGTCTACTATCCGTTGATCGCTGACCAGCTAGATTTCCTCTGTCTACAGTGGGTTTGGGTTTGACTGGTGGTTTGGAACCTTTTCCCACCGAGTCTAACGATTCCCCAGAGTCTGATCGTAAACGCCCCTCCGGTTTAGGCGCTACAGGGGGAGGGGTCGGTTTTGCTTTGCTCCTGGGGGGAGGAATGGGGTGGTCAGATGCTGTAGGGACATAACCAAGAGAAGAAACATCCAAGTCATTGTCAAAACCAATTTCATCATCAGAAAGAAATTCCGGAGGCGGCGAAGTTGGCAAAACAGGGAGGTCCTCGCCATCGGAAGGGTCATCGAAGTCGGCAAAATCCGGGGGAGGTACTGCTGGGGGACTATCAGGCTCCAATGGAAGACTACCACTATCCGCGACTATGTTATTTTTAACTTCAAGATCACTTTCCAAAAGTAGGTCATCACTTGAAACGTCCGACGGAATAGCCGGTGGGGGGATATTAACAGGGGGAGGGGGAGGGGGGTCAATAAGGACATCCTCATCATCATCAAAACTCGTGACTGTGATAAGAGGTTTTGGAGTTCGCCCGTAAGGCTTTGCGATCTTAGGAGGGCCGCCATTTTCTACGCGAGGCGTGCGTGGTGACCCCTTCGGGCTTTGTAACCGTGCAGCCTGAGGAGGAGGAGGTGGACTGGGGAGGTCAGTTTGGCCAGCGGCCTCACTTATGTTTCTCAACCACCGCTCTAGATCAGAAGGATCCTTGGCAACAAAGAGAAAATCGGAATCGTCATCACAAAGCACTCTAAAAGCGTTCTTCCGTCTGGCGACATCACTGGCTTCTTCACAAAAGCCATCTTTTAAGTCGATAGGAGGAGCCGCGTAGTTTGTACTTTGTGCGTCCTTCTTCTCGCGGTAAAAGAAAAGTTGGTGTCCGCGTAACACCGTGTACAGTGTCTTCCATGCTCGGGCATGCGCCTTTTTCCCACCAGCTTCAAGTTCTTGTTTGCGCTGCAAGATACCTTCTACAGTTGACGACAACGAGGCCTTCCGCTGATCCTGAGGACTGTTGGCGGAAGTGACGTTTTTATTTCTGTTGTAGATATCACGCGTATTTTTCAGCTGCTCTTGCTTCCTTTGTTCTTCGATCATAACCCGCTGTCTTTCAGCTTCCTGCCGCTTCTTCTGCTCCTCCTGCTTCGCTGTTGCTTCCGCTCTTCTCTTTTCTTCTTGAACCCTTAACTTTTCTCTTTCAGTTTCCTCCCGTTGCTTTCTTTCTTTTTCCTTCCTTTCATCTTCTTGCCTTTGTCTCAACTCTTCCAGTCTTTTTCTTTCCCTGAGTTCTTGCTCTAGCCTTTCTTCCTCCTGCTCTCTCTTTCTTCTCTCTTCTTCTTCTCTCAACTCGTTCTCTTCCTCCCTCTGTTTATTTATTCCTTGCTCCTGCTGCGTCAGTTTTGTAATCCCCAATAATTTCATCTCCTGAGCAAGGAGCATGTTCTCAAACTCCTCTTGCTTCTTCAGCAATTCTTCCACCGCATCCAACGAATCGCCCACGTCACCGGACTCCTGATCAAGGTCACGTGCATTCAGCCAGGCTTCTAATTGGTCAGCATCCCGTTTAAACACTTGCACTTCCTTAGCTTGTTCTAATTCATCACCCTTTTCCCGCCAAGTCTCCTGCAAAGCCAGCCAGGCTTTGTGTAACCGCTGCTTTTTCTCCTTCACATCCGCGGACGCAGAGTGACCGTCGGCTATGAGGGTGTCAGCGGCTTCGTAGAACTCGTTGACACTCTTTTGCCGCGTATCTATTTCTGCCTTGTGTTCCTCGTGACGTGTTAGGAAGCTCTCGGCACTCGTGACGTCATCAGGTTGTTCGTCATCGGTGATGACAGATGACATGTGATTGATCCACGACCTACAAAAACAAAACACTCACACTGTAAATGACGCGTTCAAAATGCAACAAGGCAACAACAAAAAATTGACACAGCACTTCTGGAAACGTCCCATCCGTAATAATGCAATTGACAGGTTTTCTCCTTTATCAGAATTTTTCGGGATCATCCAAACTTTTCAAGCAGTTTTCCACCTCGACTTTAGCTTAGATTAACAAAATTTATCCGTTTTGGTTTGAGATAACGGATACGAGCCGACCTTCACTCTGCAAAACGATCTAAAAATATGACATAACACGACAGTTACGCACATTACATGCACAGTGTGAATATAAACACTTTAACTTTTAATTCAAATCACAGCAGGTAAAAGTGACACTAAAGGCTCGCAGAGAGGCAGCGAAACAGCTCGAATTGCACTCAGTTCGTTAACTTCCAAACTTCTGCTCGGTGATAAACTTTAGTCTTACACAGGGTAAAAATACGCTCAAATCTGTGACGCTATCATGAAAATTTGGCGCCAGATCGTCGCGGTAATACGAACCACAGTTCCACGATACCTACCCGAAATCTCGCCGAAGTAGCTTCAGCGACATCTCGGAAGGATTTGCTCGCTTAACCTACCATTTTACATTCATTTCACAAAATCGAAACCAAAAAAGACGAATACTCACAAGAGATCCCTGAAGTCATTCAGAAACTTTTGTAGGTCTTCAGATTGTGTCAAGTTGGATTTCTTACTGCTGGCTTTCTCCTGCAGGCGACGCCATGATGACACGACCTCGTCCCTTTGTTCCCCCAGATGTTCCTGCCCCTCAGGGAACCTTGAGGCGAGGTCCTCTGCTTCACGCGCGATTGACTCCACCTTTTCTCCAAGGGCCTTGAGATCCAGCTGAAGAAGAAAACTTAATTTGAAGGTTCTCTGAAGCTGTACATAAAACATAGTTGTAACTGTCATGCTAGTGCTACTCTGACATCACGTCATATTAACAAGGCTATGTCACGCAATGATTACTTCCATGATCTTTACTGCTAACTCAAAGATGACTATCATTGTGGGGAAAGTCGGACAGATGACAGAACAACTTGATTTCCGACCATAACAAAGCAGATTTTTATACAAATTTCATCTTACGTCGACCAACCATTTCTCGTTTAGGTTTTCTATTTTTTTTTCTTGTACTTTCTACAGTAAGTCTTTCGTCACAACTATGGTGTTTAATTAAAAGAATATAAATAGAAGAACATTTCCAAACCTGAAAGCCCTGATGCTTTCTTTGTAGGGCCTGGACACTACTCAGGTCACGTGCCCCATCGTCACTGAACATCAGAGCTGCTTCTTTCTCTTGGATCCAGGCCCTAGTTTCTTCAACGTTTCGATTGAAGGCGTGGATCTCCCTGGCTCGGTCCAGTGCCTCTAGCCGCGAGTTAGTTCTCTCCTTCAGTGTGTCCCACATGGTGCAAACCTCGTCCATACGATTCTCTATAGCCTGTTGCAAAATAACACAGCTCTTAAAACAAAGACCTCTGTTTTGTTCATTTTTGTTTACAGTGGTCAGTGCGTTCAGCCACACGTACAGCTAGCAAGTTCACAGACACGTAACCTAAACTGTAAACTGTAAAAAAAAAACTAGTGGGAGGAAGACCAGCTGGCCATTTACAAGCACGAAAGAGGGGTTAAATTAGGGTCTACCAAGAAACACTCCTGACCAGCCAAGTAGCCGCAGCAGGACTTAAACCCGCGACCCCTGAATTTCAAGTTCGGCGTTTTAAGCACTCGGCCACGCCACGCTCAACAAAGTAAATGGTTCGAGGGGAAGTTCATCAGTGAGTGTTTGTCAGTAAATTATTTTGCACTTAATTGGTCACCACGGATTAACAAACCCTTTTTCAGTTGACCCTGCTCAGGTTGTCAAAACTCAGTCATCAACACTACGAAAGATAGACACAGACAGACAAACGCAGACACCCACCCACCCAGCAAGACAGACAGATAGACATACAGTGCAAGTCACAAGCTAAAATCTAACAACTCACATCTCCCTCACTGTGACCTTCATCTAATAAGGTTTGCGCTTGCGCAGTAAGACTAGCAATCCTTTCCCCAGACGTCACCAAGTCACGTGTGAAATCCTCAAACTTCTTCAGCAGAGTTTCCACGTGCTCGAGATCGCGACCGTAGTCGTCGGAAGTGGCAATCGATTCCTTTTCGGCGATCCACGACTCGACTTCGTCGGCTTCTCGAAAAAAGTTAAACAGTTGGTTGGAATCGAGCAACCGTTGACGTCGATGAGAGGATTTCTCGCTTAGGTCGCTGAACCGAGTTTCCATCTCCGACTAACAAACAAAGAAAGTTCAAAGTCAAAAACTGGTATCTAAGCTGTTTGTCAGTTATTATGCGAGTGACTGAGAGAGAAGTTCGCGTGAGCGTAAAGGTCACTCAGTATGAGGTCACTCTCCCAAAAGAGATCACTGAGTGCGCATGCAAATCGGAATGTTCGTTATTAAATCTCTTTTTTCAGATGGAGTTCTTTAAAGTAGAAATATCCTAGTTGACGTCATATGCCTTTGCGCTTGAATTATGATTTGAATAATCATCCCCTTGGTACAGCATCCGCTGTCAACGAAACTAAGTCAAACACTAAAGCGGGAAGATTAAAACTCAGTTATGCAATATCAATAACAGATGATTCATTGACGATTTCGCATGATACTTTTAAGCGCAACTATGCGACCTGCTTATCTATCGAGATTCCGACATTGCCTGAAGAGTCAGGTAATCCATTGTCGGTGCTACTGGTCTGAAGGCTTCAT
>JAHPZR010050831.1:12500-20000 GCA_019787425.1 Platygyra sinensis | reverse complement strand
GTGCTAGATTTCAACGCTAGAGGATATCCAGAGATTAAAAGTGAAGGATTTAAGGGAAATTTTGCGTTCTAATTTGGAAGCAACGGGCGGAATAAAAGCAGACTTGGTGTTAAAAATCTACGCGATACTCACGCGACACGTGTTCCCGGCACGTGCGCATGCTATACGACCCAGTGAGAATCAGCAGCAAAGCAGCGACAATACTGCTCAGGATCACCAGAATACAACGGAAAATAGTGGTGACTTCAAGTACGATGAAACTAAGACGAATCTCTGCTCTCGGATGGTCCACTGATTTACGTCAGCTTCCCGAACTAAATTTTATTCAGCTTTACGATTACGTGGTTGTGTCAACGCGCAGGTACAAATTATAAGAAATTGAAATCTTACCAATTTTGCTTCGAAGGGAAGGTTAAAAGGCTTGAAAGCAAAACCCATGAGGACGAGACGTACGTAAAAGCCAGTGTTATGCCATCACACCTCAGTGTGATGTATCACGCGCAGCTTGTTTCTGTCCCGCCGGGCTTGGCTCACAGGGTAAGGGAAAGTGCAACCATATTGGAGGTGTGCTGTTTGCCTTGGAAGACTTTACAAGACGGGGTCTACAAAACATCCTGAACCCGTATCGTGCACATCGCGTCTTTCGGTGTGGGTGGTTCCTCGCAATCAGAGCATTGCAGCCAAGCCCCTCGATCAAATCTTGTTAATAAAAATAAGATTTGGGAAGAAGAACATCCGAAACTTATAAAGTTCGACCCAAGACCACCACAACAGCGTAACAGAGATGAAGGAATGTTCAAAGTTTTAAGCGAGAGCCTTTAAAACTGCTTGCCTTCCTGCTCAATTTTTTCTTTTTCCTGACATCAAATTGAACTGTTCTCAGGTGCCCACCCTTCAAGAGACTGAAGAGCAATAGGAAAGTGGTGCCTTCACCAACAGCTATGACAAAGCTACTAATCGTTTTAAAAGTATGACCGATGACCATGTTTCGAGTCTAACTATTACTCTAGGCGAGATCCAGGAAACTGAAAGATATTGCAGTAGGAGTGGAGAAACCTGGATTGTCACTGTCCCTAAAGACAAACCATACCTTGGAGCAAGCTTAGACAGAGTAGTAACTATGATTGACACTGATAAAAAATGGTTTGATGAATTGTTACCAAAGATTGATTATTTTAATCGAAGGGCTTTTTTTCTCTGAGATGCTAACTGAGCGAGTCAAAAGAGGGAAGGTTCGGTTTTCCTAAATGGTGGTTGGCTACAATATGGACACTATTCATGCTCAAGAAATGATTTAAAATTTTAGGGGTCAAAATAAAGTGAACAATAAATAAATCAAGGGAACAATTCAAATCCATTCCTGTCTACTAGCATGCACTGTGTGAAAACACATGTACAATTTCATTTTTAATTAAACGAAATAAATTGGAAATTTTTCATTCCATGCATGATAACTTACTATAAGGAATCCTAATAGTTATTAATATGCATTGTCATGCAAGTGCTTTTATTTGGAATACAAAACTAATGGAACCCGAGGGGCTGATTACGGGAAGCAGGCTTCTGCCACAATTCTAAAACGTGAAAAATGTAAACATTTCTGCCTAATAATAAATAGCTAGCAAACAAAGAATTGGTAATAGATCACTGAATTTAACACAACTTTAATCACAAAACGAGCCATTATTGTTGGAGCTGTGTCTAAAATGTCAACTTCTTTCATAGCTTCTGCCAAGTTGATGTGCTAAAAAAATCAAAGTCATCCCAGCTAACCAGGGCAAACGGCCTGTTTAATCAGCCTAAAATTACTGAATGCATGCAGCATAATGCGGCATAAACGAATTATACCGGTGCAAAAACTAGAATCAAAGATTCATTGGCCGGTGGTAGTAAAGGGGGTAAAAAGTTTGCCAGTAAGCCGCAGACAGTTGCAATTTGGTTCTCACTAGCGCATAAGCATAAGTAAGTGAGAACACCCGCGACTTGAGCATAAGCAGAAGAACAAACCCACTTACTTGTCTTATGCTGCTCAGGCTCACTTGCGCATAAGCATAAGCACAAGAAAAACAAACATGTTCGTTTGTCTTGTGCTTATACTTATGCTTATGCGCAAGAGAGAACAGCATAAGACAAATAAAGGGGTTCGTTCTTCTGCTTATGCTTACGCTTATGTCGCGGGTGTTCTCACTTGTTATGCTTATGTCATGCTTATGCGTTAGTGAGAACCAGCTTAATGCGACCAATTGCACGTTCCACATGAATGCGGACTGAAGCAATGCTCGTAGACCCTCGTAGTCTCTTCAGTTTCAACTGCTGTCATTTGATCACGGTCAGCCAAAGATGGTGGCATGTTCACTGTCCACTCGTTGATACTAATACAGCTTGAGTGAATATCAGGCCCGTCAAAGTGTACCATGGCCATTCAGAGAATCTGGCTATCCATATGGACGTTATAAACTACAGCGAGCGCCAATCCTTTTACATGGCAAACTGAAGGGATGAATATTAAAAAAAAATCTTTTTCTTTAGGCTGTCAACTTCAGTCAATATTGTGCCTAGTATAATGTTTACATAGTCGGAAATAAATCAGTCGCGGTGAAAGTTATTCTGTAAAAACTATTTAGACTATTATACGATGGCCGGATCGCAAAAAGGTGTATTAATTTGGTAACATCTCCGGTAATGTAGTTTGCAGAACAATGAAACTTTCTGATCACGGGACTTTGAAGCATCGCCATTCTTCACTACCTAGTAATTGTAATACTGTTGGACTGAGTGGAGTCCAATTCGTCTGTAATCATACGAGTGATAATGCACCAGTCAAAGTAATCCCCGACTCCCCCCCTCCCCCCAACCCGGGATATGTGGGGCTTTTGTGGGGCTTTATCGCGACATTGGCAGCTCTTCGAGTCCCATGGCCAGTATGTGGGGGATTCGCGCGTCTTGTCGCACCTTTCCTGAAGAATGTGGGGCATTAGTAGGGGACTTGTTCTAATCCAAGATGGCGGCGATCGCTCCCGCAAGGACTTCTGGGTACATTTCTGCACATTAGAGACCATTAGAGCGGACACAAGTGTTCACAGGTATTCGTGAAATCCATTTTATTGTTATTCAAATCAAAACATTGATTAATTTAGGACATGGATTTAAGAAGGCAAATGCTGTAATATTGAGATGCCGATGACTTTTTGTTTCATTGCTCCGTAAACACAACCTTTCTGAATGTTGCTGATGTAACTTATGGAATGTTATGACTAAAATTGTCCTCCCGTTTTGGCCGAGAAACTCCCGTTTTTGGAGAATATTTCGGTCTCCCGTTTTCGCGGGGTTTACTTTGACTAGCTTTTGACTGGTGCATAACAAAATCGGACGACCACGCAGCGGCGCGGGAGTCTGATTTGTTTATCCCGAGAATGATCACAGACCGGATTGGACGGCACAAAGTCTTATTACCAATAGGCGATTTGCATGAAGGCGTAATTTGACTAAATCTTCCATAATCCTTCACTCTTTCTGTTTGTTATGCTAATAGAGCAATTTGTATTTAAACCCCTCTGGGACTTGAAAAGAAAACCAAAGGAATTCTGGTAGTTGTAGTCAAATTACGGCAACACGCAAATCATAAAAATTACAATTTCCAAGAAGGGAAGAGCAAAGTTATGAAAGCAAGGGAAAATTTGCATTAAAAGACTGAAAAAGGAGAAACAATTGTTTGATGTCGTGATTGCTTGATTTTAAACTACAACTTTGACGGCGATTGGTTGATTTAAGGTGGCTGAAAACAGTTTCCAGTACTTTCCAAGACTTAGAGTTTGATGGGTCATTATAACCACTCTATGCCAGTTGATGCCAAAATCATGGTATCAACAAACTGCCCAGTCATCGGTGAACAAGTTGTTGTTAATATTGTGGCTCAATAAGTTACCATAGCAACAATATGACCTGCTAAAAACACCCTTAATTTTAGCTTTAAGCACTTATAACTCAAAAACGAGCTCAGTGACCCCCATTTTTTATTATCGAATTGTAATCAGCATGATAAGATGCAACTTTTTGCAAAGTTTAAAAAAAATTCCTTGAAGGGGATTCAGAGCCACCTTAAATTTTTGTTGATACCATGATTTTGGCATCAACCGATAAAGAGTGGTTATAATGATCCATCAAACTGTAAGTCTTGGAAAGTACTGGAAACTGTTTTCAGCCACCTTAAACTACAACTTTGAAGTAATTGGCTTATTGAACTGTCCGATAACAACTTGGCAAATGAATTTGGGTAAAATAGGAGTTTTTAAAGCAATCACAATCGAGGAAATTGTAATTTTATGATTAGAATTGAAAGCATGCGCGTTCGAATGATTTTGGCCCGCTTAAGGTCACCGTTTACCTTCAAAGTTGTCTCGCATCCAAACGATGGAGCGATACCTAAACCCCTATATCAAGAGCTGGTTATCAAACTACAGCAAGAATTTTGAAATGAAATGAATTGTCGAATTTTTCACGATCTCTAAATTCGAGCGTCGGAATTACCTTTTGAAAGTTACTAGTCAAAGCGAATTTCGCTCCTTAGTTTCCAGAACTAAAGCGCTGAGGCTAGACCACGTTTCTGAGTTTTTCCATATACAGTTGCAGTGAAAAGTTACATTTTTAAATATCATTTTATAATGTGGATTGATTGTAGAAATATCACACTCGTCGTAAAAGATATTTCGAAATAAAAACAGGTCCTTGTCGGTCCTTGCTGTTTCTTAGCCTGCGAGCGGCCTCGCGTTGGGGCACAAGCACGCCCCGGGAAGCACGCACCTCTTCACCAGGCTCCTTCTTTGCTCTTCGCTGCTCGTGCGTGTAACTCAAAGGTGAGCCTGCTCGTAAGCTAGCTGTTTCTGTGTTAAACAACCTTTTTCTGCACCAATTAATTTGACGGATGTTGTGAAAATTATTCGAATTTCCTTTTATTTTTAGGCGAATTCCATCTTAAAAACACTGATCAAATTGTAAAACAACGAAAGCCAAAAAGAAGTCCCTCACATCTAATTAAGGGAAAGTTCATTTAATATGACAAGGGGGGGGGGGGGAATGAAGATATTGAGGGGGGGCTCTGAAAAAATTGTTGGGCTAGGAGAGAGGCTCTGAAATTTTTACTACCAAAGGAGGGGAGGGGCTCCTTAAAAATTGAACCGCTAATGAGGGGGGCTGCTAAAATTTCAAGCTTCGAGTTTTCAAAATCTTCATCCCCCCCCCCGCTTGTCATATTAAATGAACTTTCCGTAAGCTCAACTAACCAACAATGGTTTTAAGTTTTAATTTAAAAAGTTCGCTAGGCAGCTCTCCTGCCGTGATATTTTTCTTCTCTCAGTTGTCTGTTTAATGGTGATTGTGGCTAACAACCCAATCTCCTGTTTCAGTGTCCACGAATGATCACGCATTTGCTTTTATTTTGTATTTTTGCCTTCGAGAACTCAATAAAATATACCACTGACATGGTTGCCAGTCTCAGACTTGTCAGCGAGCATAATACTGACTAAACGAAAACATACTCTGAACATACATGTAAAAGAGTATTTATTAAAGATTGTAATGCATTGTTTGTTTTCTCTGTATTTACAGACAATTAAGTTGATGCGATTATAATTTCTGCACTAATTTCATTGAACAAACTGACTTGGAAGTTGAGTTGTGCAACCCATTTTGTGGGTAGCAATATCATAGCTGGAACATTTTGACAGATACAGTGTGTTGCATTAGACACATATATTAACTCATTATTTAAAGTGCCTGTTTAATTAGTAAGTTTTCTTAGAGATAATTTACTCATGGTTTAGGCAAATAATCGCTCTTTAGGCTTAAAAATGATATTTATTGTGCTTTGTTTGTGGTGCTTTTAAATCATGTAGTTTTGTGATAATCTGCATTGGGCATGGCATAAATTGATATTCTGCAGACGCGTCATGGAGAAACTGGGTTTTGCAGGATTATTATTTGGTACAAAGGAAGGGTTGAGAAATTTGTGACATTCTACAGCCGATACGTAACCTTGCCATTTGCAGCGTCCAATAATTTGTTCACAATATCTGGAGCCCATCACCCTGACAATATAGTGTTGTACCACAGGGAACACACAATCTTGCTGAGTAGGGATAGAGTAAATAAAGGAACGAAAAGAATGAATAGTTTACCTTTGTCTTATGTTGTCATCTCTTGGCTCACGAAATTTTACTGGGAAAACTGCTGCTTAGAAATCCTGCAAAGCACTGTAGCGCTAAACTCGTACCTAGGCCTTTCCGCGCTCAGGCAAAAAAATTTTGGTTTGTATAAAATTTGACACTTTGAAACAAAAACTAACAATAACACCGAAACTAAGGATAACTGAATACACGTACCCCTTCCCACAATCTCGCAACACACCACCATCAATTACAACAGCTAATGTTTATTAGGAATATAGAAAAGAAAACACTCGCCCACTAACCACTACATCTGTACGACTTACATTTATACATTTATGCTAATTCGGTTTTCCCTACAATTAACACTTTAAACAAACGCTACAAAGAAAGTTACTGCAAAGAACATGTTCACTTGTTACACACTTAATTGTGCAAAGTTAAATCATTTCTGAGACGTACATCTACATAATACACTTAAGGAATATTTGAATATTAATTACTTTAATGTTACAAAAGTTACGTAATTAACTAAAACAACGCCAAATTCCTACCAAACAAAACACGCTGAAACAAAAACCTAAACTAAATGCAAACAACTATATGACAAAGAGAGCAAGAAATGCTGCATGTGGTAAAGCACAGAAGACAGTTCTGTTATGTGATCAAGATTTTTGGTGGCTCCTCTAAAGTCCTCGAAATCATGGCTCTATTTTCATCATCACACCATTTGGTACACCTATTTCGGGCTGAAACTGTAAAATCATTCGCAATTTACCATACCCCGCAAACATGTTGGATTATTTTCATTATGAACAACATTCCAAAGCATAACTTATAGCAGCTCTACTTTTTAAGGCCTGGCTAAATCTATATATTACTTTTAATGAACATGAGGCTACTTATGCCATGCTTAAATTTTACATCAGTCCATATCGTGGCAAAATTAGAAAGTGATATGACATGCAAAACAAATTTACAGCAGGCATGTGTGCTTGATATTGTTGGAAAAATGTCCTTTTACAGTCCATTTTGTTTTTAGGCAGTGTCAGTGAGCGGGTGCCTTTAGAAGATGTTTAAAGTAATTGGATACAGGTGTGACGACAATAACTATCAGTGAAATATATCTGGTGTGAAATTGTTGCATTTCTTTCTAGACTATATGTAGCGTGTCTTAACTAGCGTACGCGTGTCCTTTATTTACTTCTCTTTTTTTTATTTTGTGCTCTAGTTTGCTGAGGTCCACGTCTCCGGTATGCTTTAGAACATCCCGCTTGTCAGTACACTTTTGAAGGTCTGCCTTGCGTATTTTAACTTCTACCACATAATCTGTTTTGTC
>JAHPZR010050831.1:5000-10000 GCA_019787425.1 Platygyra sinensis | reverse complement strand
GGTTGCTGTCTCTTTACCATAAGGATTAAAAGATTTGCTGACTGTTGATCTGTTCAGCGTTTATTTTCTGTCGTGTGTTGACATTGTAATTCGTTATATCAAAGTATATTTTACGTTTGGGCTTCCGGATTACTTCGTTATATCGAGGAATTCGTTATATCGAGGTTCTATTCCATACATTTTACTGTAATTTTGGCCGGGACATAGAGTATTGTTCGTTATATCGAGGAATTCGTTAAATAGAGGTTCGTTAAATCGAGGTTCCACTGTATAGCATTTATTCTTTATAGTTTAAAGCCTCAATGGAGTCAATTCCCCCTTTCTTTCCTTGACTTCCCTGCTAATGCCAGTCTTTCATCAAACGTTACAGATCCTGATCAATTCGAATTGCAACACGAGTTGCTGGATCAACCTTTCTGCCAGAATACAATTTTCTTTTCATTTAACGACACAGTTCTCCAAGGACCAATTCCGTACGGTCGTCAAGAGAAGTTCTAGAAGGAATAGGAAGGGATTCCATCCGCTGGAAGAGAAGGTTGCTATCCTCAGTATCGTATGGCCGCCGCCACTCGTCATACCGTTAGCTATATTTTAACTCGCTTTCCGATCTTGTCCACGTCTGTCTCAACGACAGGATAAAGTTTACGATCAGTTTTTGCTTTTGGGATGACAGTTCTAAGAAAACCTTGTCCACATACCGTTTTGGCGTTGTATTTAGAAAAGAAACAGAGCAAATTATATATGAAATCAATCATATATTGAACTGCGGATATCAAATCAAGTAAACCCACGATCCTCGTAGTTATGAACGCAATTTAAGCAATTGCGTAGAGAAGCCTGAAGTCATTTCGTCCATTGATTCATTCATCACGGGAACATTAAAACCCACAAATGACCAGCTCCCAGCGTCGGTAACTTCATAGCTCAGTTAGTCAGAGCATCGCACCGGTCGGTATATATAGCAGTATAGCGAGGTCACGGTCTCAAACCCCATTTAAGTCTTGAATTGTTCAGGCTTCTCTACGCAATTGGTTAAATTGCGTTAATAACTGCGAGAATCATAGCGTTACTTGAGTACATCCTCATCACAGTAATATGTCACGGTTTAGCTTTTTTTATTTTCTCTTGGCCATCAGTTTTTTTCCAATTGCGTGTTCAAGATGTTTCGTCCGTTTGTTCTCTATTCATTCCATTGTATTTGAGATTACCTTGTCCAAAAGTGGCGTCTATCGTGGTGTCAGTTGATGCTTTTATCTTCTTCTCCTTTTCTATGCCCTTAGCCCCTTTCTCATTGGTATAGTGATATACAGTCTAGGAAATAATAATCAATTGCAAATAGTTATCATTCTACCTGTAGCTATATGTTGTGTCTCGTGCTGCATACATGCAGTATGTATGTAATTCATGTGGATTATATGAAGTGGCGTTACTCATCTCTGTATATAGAGTGTGTGCACGTGACGCCATCAAATTCTCAAATCCAAAACTAAAAAGCCACTAAAGGTTTTATCCTCATCAGGCATAAGAGGTACCAAATTTATCGCTGTTTACAATTTTCCAGCTCAACAGCATCCTTCGTTTGGAACCAGCGCATTTTGAATTTCGAAGTTATGGCGGTGCGTGACATAACCCTACGATCGCGTTTGTCGAAAAATATACACTTATCTCGTGATTTTTAGCCATTTTAGGAGTTTAAGTATCAGGAAAAGTACTTTTGTAAATATTTTTTGGTTCGGTTCCGATAATCAGTCCACTAAATAGCCAAAGTAACTTTCAGATGTTTACACTATTTACTGGCCGCCATGTTGGAGGACTAAAGAGGTCCTCCAACATGGCGGCCCCATACAAAGCTCTGTAATTTTGTGCGGCACATTTCGACGAATATCTCAACTTTGGGAGAACGCACACACCTTAAACTTGGATACCTGTCTTCTTTATTTGTCGTTTACAATATCTCAATTTTTTGACTTCACTCAATGCACGGTTTTTGATTTCATTTTTTATTGCGTGACACTGCACACACTCTATAGATGTGATAAATTTATAATTTTCACGGTTATGAATCAACCCTTATATTGGTTAGTCTTAACAACCTCTTTTGCAACTCACGCCAACTGGTAACACAGGGAGCCCACACATGCGGTGTGTATTTGTATCTTCGAAAAATAAAGAAATGTATGGGAGTCGGGTGACTTTTTATAAGGATTTGTATGGAAAATCTGACACATTGAAAGGATTCTAATAGGATAAACAACAATAAAAAGCAGTGACACACTCGAACACCAACCCACGGTCAGGCCAGTGCCTTACGCATGCGCACAGCCATATCACCCAGGCAGTGGATGAGCCTTAATTGCCGATCGGTGTGGCAGTAAATTTATGTAAAAACAACAATAAATGCAAGTGACACACTTGAACAACAACCCACGGTCTGACCGACGGCTATGCCATGTTGATGAGGCCTAACAAGGCCGAAACAGCTGTCCATGGCTGTCACTGCTCAGGTGATATGGCTGTGCGCATCCGTAAGGAACTGGCCAGACCTTGGGTTGGTGTTCGAGTATGTCACTTGCTTTTATTGTTGTTTTTACTAATAGGATACTAATTTAATTATAAGGATTTTTTATGGGGAAAAAACCTAATGGCATCTCATTAAAAATGGCGGATTACCCCGCGTATCCGCCTAAAGTGTGTTTTACAACCCTACTCAACCAATTGGAACAATACTATCTCCTGTAGTTTAAGAGGAAAAAGCGGTATCACTCGGAAATCTCCAGAAATCTTCGGAAATAATAATAATAATAATGATAATGATGATAGTGATGAATATATTTTCAATGTCACGCGAAGCGTGACCACCACAGTGTATCAAGTGGTTACCAAACTGGCAGAGGTGATCATGAAGACTGCGATCTGATTAGAAGAAAATCGTAACAAACCAATGAAGAACCAATAGAGTTCATTTAACATAACAAAACTGCTTGTAACACAAAGTTTATCGGGCCAAGAGGGCCACGAGGGCTATTGTTTTAGCAAGAAAATCGCGTATTACACCAGTTTTCACAAGTAGGAAAATCTCTGAAGATTTGAAAATTACGGAAACAAAGCCCTCACTTGTAATTCGTGTGATTTGAATTATATAGGCTACACGAGCCGTCATCTCCACCTGCGCATCGAGGACAATAAATATTCCGTCATCGGTAAACACCTAAAGGACAAACACAATCAAAGACCTACCAATCTTCACGAGCAGTTTACCACCTTAAAGAAATGCCGCGGAAAGTTCGAGTGCCTTATTTATGAGATGCTTTTAATAAGGAAAAGCGACCGACTCTGAACACTCAAAGTGACTCCGTTCCAGCGAAACTGTTTACTTAAACTTCTCTCATTCTTTTATTTATTCCCGCCTCATTTATTCTAATGTATTTTCTCACTTACTATTCTCTATATAACGTTCACTAACTTATAATAATTTGCATTTGATAATGGTGACATGTCGTCGCCGAAACGCCATGTTTTTATCGCGTTACTTTTTATTGTGAAATTATTATTATTATTATTATTATTATTATTATTATTGTTATTATTATTATTATTGTTATTTATTATTATTATTATTATTATTAGTAGTAGTAGTAGTAGTAGTAGTAGTAGTAGTATTTTTGTCATTGCCATTGTCCTTGTCATTGCCATAGTCATTGTCATTGCCATTCACTACTTGCACAATACAATAATGCACCTCTTTAACCCCCCAAAAATTTTGCATACTCATTGTTTGCAATTTCTCCTGGGACATGAACATGTCCCAAGAGTAATCTAAAACAATGCCTATGCAAATTTTTGGGGGGTAAAAGAGGTGTATTATGGGATTTGTGCAAGTAAAGAATTGTGCATTGTCATTGTGCATTCGTTGTCATTGTCATTGTCATCGTCATCGTCATCGTTATTGTTATTGTTATTGTTATTATTAACAAAGGAGGAGATACGATGGCGAAGAAATTTTATTCAAGAGTATTTTATTGATTTCATTTGCGCGCCTTCAAAGGGAACACATTTTCCCCGCACCAAAATTACATGCCAGAAAATAGCTCAACATAAATGCTCCTCGAGTGTCTGTTTTGTCAGCCCGCAAATCGTTTACACAAATTGGCTTCCTTTCGTGTTTAATCAAGATGCTAGCTAGTGTGACCTTGAGCATCCCTCGCGGGCCTTGGTTTTGTCGTACGTCCCTTCCACGAAACGCCCCTTACACGAAACCCTGCTCAATCGAAAACTGTTTCCGCCTTAGCGGATTACGGACCAATCAGAGGTCGTTTTTTCAACTTTCCTTGGAAAAACTGTTTGTATAATGTATTGATTGTTTTGGCGGGAAGCGTTTTGCGGAAATTGCTGTTCAACGCAATATCCCTTAAAGCTGGGGCTGACTTCCGAGGAGGAGGACCAAACGAGCCTCAAAGAAGGTCTGCAAGGAGACCAAGTGTGCACAGTTAGTGCAGCGGTGAGATCACTCGCTGTTCGGACAACGTGGTTCGGGTTGGATTTCCGTCACATGTGAGTAGAATTGGTGGATTTTCTACTTTGCTAAGGGATATGTTTCAGCAGTTACTCAGGCATTTTCCACACTCATTGAAGACTAGGAATTGAATTTTTTTTTAATTTGATTGAATTTGACGGGCTGTTATTTGAATCACGCGTACTAACATTATCTTTCAACTGACAGCCGAAACGTCTTGAACGAAACATCAAAAAAAATAGTCAGTGTCAAACCATTATCTCACTAAGTTCCTTATCTGTCAGATGGAAAAATTCGCACTAAGCGAACTATGATTGAAGGCTTACAAGTTCAAAAAAACAGCAAACATTTGTTTTTAATTTCGATTCTATCTTTGTTTACCAGAAACTAGCTAACTTCTGCCTCAAAGATAAAAGTTACAATCTAGAATTGAAATTCGATGTCAATTTTTAGTTTCGCTTTCGTAGTAAAATTGCTGTTCGATTTC
>JAHPZR010050830.1:0-13296 GCA_019787425.1 Platygyra sinensis | reverse complement strand
GAGGGAAAGAAAAAATTTACGACAGTTTATAACAAGTACTAACTGTGATGTACAACAGAACACTTAAGTGAACTCTGAACAGTTTGTTTGAGCTTATATAGCTAGACTAATGTCTACAAAATAGCCAGTAGAAAGAGCTGTACTACGAAACAGCTTGGCATTACACGTGATAAAACATCACCATGAATAGTGCTTTAATATTTTTGGCCAATGCCGTGAACCCTTATAAAATACTTAAAGTAACAAAGCTACAATGTTTAAACCCAATATACAATGAGTCTCAGAGTTAAGGGACCTTTGGAGCTCAACTACACAATAGTTTTATTGAGAGCTGCGCTGCCATGAAAGACCTAAAGATACATGTGTCATGTTCCATTAACTATATTTTACTGGCATGACTGTCAAATGGCATTAAGAATATTATTAAACCATGCCATATTACTATTGTCTTAACAATTCTACATAATGTAATTACTTTTACTAACCTCAAAGCTGATAATTTCATCAAACAACTCTAATGGTGACATTTGAAAATTAAAGAAGAAAGTCTACAAGATGGAAGAAATGAGAAGTTAACATGTGTACAGTACAACTGGTTAGTCAGACAATACTGTATAAAGGCACTGATTATTATTTTGTCAATTATTATTTTGCAGCTCACCTCATCAAAGAAGGGTTTGTTTGTTGAGTGCTTGACTTTAGTCTGGCGAGTGTGGTTAGCCACTGTACATCTGACAACTGGACTTATGTTAGAACCAGAGAGCTGCCGACCTTCTATGATTCGTACACGAACCTGAAACAGTTCCACATTTATTTCATACAGTTATACAAAGCTCAGTGGTTTTATATTGGTTGGCGTAAACTATGCTGACTGCATGAGGATATGCATACATGTATTTAAGGTTTGCATAGTATGTACACACATATCTGTAGCTCTATCAGTTATTACTCAATGTACAATGTATGCTGTATTAGAGCTAAAACTAAACACCATAACTTGACCTGATTAGAAGTTTCGGGCTGAAGCTTGTTATTACAGGAAAAATACAAGAACAACATCTTAGAGGACCCAACATGCAGTACTACAACATCTGTCTGTGAGTAGTTTACAACGTACTGATGGTAATTACAGCTACAATGTTAATGTAAAAGATTTTATCAATATTCTATTATCTTTATGTTCGCACCTGAAAATCCTGGGGTTTATTTGACAACTTGTGCCTCGCTGTTCTCCTTCTCTTTCGCTTTTTTCTGCCAAAAGAATTAAAGAAAATATTAATTACTGGATACTTGAAATCATTTTAATCTGAACTATATTAATATATAAATCAGTGATTAAAACTACTTAGAATACTGACTTGTTGTAACCCTGGCCCGAAGCTGCATGTTGGTCGAATTACTTGGCTGCCCTCAAAGTTGAGAAACTACAGGGGTTCAGTGGTTGCACCATTATTAATAATTTATTATCTTTGAATATGGTTCTAATTTAAAGTACTGCTTTTAAAATGCATACACTCCCATTCCCACCAATGTTTACAAGAGGCTGACATCTTCCACTTTTCTTTTTGAATCTGACATTGATGGAAGTGAGTGCACAAAGAGAAGCATCAGTGCTCTCTTGGTGGTGGATTGTTTTAGGTTTCTTTTTTACCTTTATCTGGGTGGAAAAAGGTGTCTTTATTTTCCAAACAAGTTAAAATGTTAGAAGTATAGAAACTATCGAAAATTTCAATAGTTTGCTACACTATCGCAATTGTTATTGATACTTCATGTTCACGATCGATCCATAGCTATCGCAGCATCAACATCGCAATGCATCGATACTTTGATGTATTGTTACACCCTTACCAGAAAATATCCATATCTTCCTCATGGAAGGTATGGATAAAAAGGTTCTCGTAGAAGGGAAAGCCAGCTCCTTTCCTAGTGTCAAGCCATGACTAACCATGCTGCAGTTTGGTGGTTATCTTTTGCAGTATCGCCTAGCATAGTCGTGAAACAATTAACATTCCAGAAATTTTCTCTGGTGTTCATTGTTTTACAGGAAAGACTAAAAAAATGGCAGTGACCCTTTCTGTTGAGTAATATTAATATACAATGTTGACTTGCACGACCAACATGGTTTACAGGCAGTACACTGTGCGAATGTATTTCAGAATGTCACAAAAAACTAGATGCAATGTTTTTAAAACCTGTGTGTCATGTGCAGAAACATTAAGGCAGAGCTGTTGAAACTAGACATGTTCACACTCTAATTGTCAATTGTTCAATTAAAAAATGCAACAGTTTGTCTAGACAAACTTCAAAGTTTTAAGCGTGGAACAAATGCGGAAAAAAGTTTGCCATTCATAGTAGCTTCAAAATCGTAGTTCTTTTTAAAAAAAAATCGATAAAAACTATTCAGTTACCTTGCTGTCTCACTCACACCTGCAGCACCTCCTCCCTCCAACTCATCCATGCCTTCTTCTTCTTGCAGCCCAAATTCATCATCTAGTTCTGTACCCAAATCAGTTTCGTCCGTGACTGTTATTTCCCCTTCAACACTCTTGCCTGGTTTAGGAGGAATGTATTCCAAGCGGAGAGACAGCTTGGCCTGTGCAAAAATACGTCAAAAAATGATTGAGTACAGGTTGTAGGAGTTCCTCTTGGTTCTGATGACTGGAAATATTCATTGTAACAAGCTGCAAGCTACTTGAACTTGTGACCAACTGGACTCTCTCTTGCTTGCCTAGTCAGTGCTACTATGTACTCACTCATGTATGCTAGCTCAAACTAATAAGTCTTGAAGTAGTCATACACTGTAGAGAGAAATCATTTAACAAAAGAATTATCCATAATAACTATCCCAGGATATACTCGTATGGGATAGTTTAAAGGAGTTTAAGTTTTCCTTTAAACAATGATACCACATTATTGATTCTATTAAAGAAGGAGGGAATGGAATCTGGGTACACAGCTTATGACACATTTTCAAATCTTTAAGCATTCTCCGAGTCAGAAGAATAAACCTGAGATATCTAACATTGCTAAGCATTACTTACAGCTATACCAACCTGTGTCATTCTGTTATTGCCATCCAAAAGATTGACATCAGCTTGCATGGTGTGACTGCTATCCTTTACAAGGTCTTTCAGGGGGACGGTGGCTGTGCCAAGTAGCCTTTAAAAGAAACAAATTATTATCCCCAGGAGCTCTAAATATAATGAGAATTCCATCTACTGTAACTAAGCATACATGTACATGTACCAATGAAATCCAAATATACTTATATACCTATACTTTCAGAAAATTTACTCATTAGCCAAGATTGTTCCTGCAGAAATGTAAACAATAAAACTACCAGAAAATCTTCAAGAGTGACATGCAGGATTATTCTGGACAGAGCCTGGTCCAATACTTAAAGAATATTGGACCAGCACAAGAGCAATCATGATTTCCTGTGGAGACGGGCCAGTCATCAAAAAAGCATTAAAAGACCCCAATTTGATTACCTGTATATAGCATGGTTGCAGACATCTACCATTCCCTTTGTTTCACGTGGAAATAGTGACATTACACATGTACTAATATTGCACTGGTTCTAGCATCCAACAGACTCTACAATCTGGGGACCAATTGTAATCTTACTGGTTGGTTGACAATGTCATCTATGCCAACTGTCCAGGATTATCCGAAAGTCTCCCAGAAAAAGACTTACATGTAATATTCAGGCCTCCCAAATACAGGTACTGAGGAACACAATGGATGGCACGACCCTATTGGTGGTTCAAGAATCAAGACGCTACATCTGTAAAAATGCTAGGTGTACATGTAGTAGGTGGATTGTTTTTAGTTTGTTTTTAACCTTTATTGTGACCTTGAAAATCAAATCTGGGTGGAAAAAGGTGTCTTTATTTTCCAAAGATGTCAAATTATGTTAGAAGAATAGAAACTGTCAAAACTATTGATAGTTCGCTACACTAGTGCAATTGTTATCAATGATTCATTTTCACCATCGATTAACATCGTGATTCATCGATAGTTCGATGTATTGTTAGAGCCTTAGTGCACTGCATGTAGTGCCCTTTCATAAAAATAGAAAGAGAAATTGGCATATGATGAGAATTTTGCCTGTAAGCAAAATTAATAAAGCATGCAGTGTAATGGATTATGATTAGCAAAAATGCTTCGCAGATGTCACTGTTTCCATGTGAGACAAGAGAATTCTGCCCACAGGCTAGTAAATATACAATCATGTAACGATTAGATTTTCTTATGTATTAATTGTTAATGAAATTTGACATTATTTACACATTTAATCACTTTTTGAAGGTTCAGTCAGTCTAAAGTAAATAATTTATCATGCAGCCTCACAATGTTCTTGCAATACAAATAACTTTACCGTACAAGAATACTTCTCTAGCACAAATGCATAGAACATTTTTGGTGCAGTACATGTACGTCTTGTTCAATAAAGAATCAAACGCATTATTAACGTTCACCTTGATTTGAGGAAAGCTGTACAACATGTCACACAAAGTTCTTGTGTTTCCTTGAGATTATACAGTACTGAGCAACTTGTTTCATCACAACATAACAAAATTGCTAGAAAAGTTGAGCAGAAAATGGCTTGGAAGTTTTTCTCCTCTTGTTTTACTTTGGATATGTCCTCAGCCACTACAGTACATGTACATCCAGAAATAAAATTAATGTAAACTGTGTACAAGCAAAGTGGCCTATCAGGCTGGAGCTTAGGCTCTATTTCCGACGCTCTCTCATATCTGATCTACATTCCTCCCCGAGAAGAATGGATGGATGCCTGAGCAGCAAACCTTGTCTGGGACAAATTCATAATTAATTCATGCGGCACTCCTGGTTGTGGAAAACATCATCTGACAACCTGGACAGGTCCACACAACACCTACAGCTTGAAACATTTGTACAAAAGCTGTTCCCCTTTTTACAAATTTTGTTTTTCCAACCCATTTTGTTTTACATTATTCCTGTGGAAGAGAGCTGTATGCATGGATTCGTTGAGAGTAACGTGTCTTTCCCAAGAACAAAACAAGTGACAATGACCCAGGCCAGGGCTCAAACCTGGATAGCTCAACAACAACAACAACAACAACAACAAGATTTATTTGAACTGTAACATTAACTAAATAACTAATTGAACAAGAAATCTGTAGTCAAGCACAGCAACCATAAGGCCACCAGCACATATGTGCCATAAACCAATTTTGTATTATTAACACAATCATGGTAATGAAAGTAATATTGGACAATAAAAAACACAAACCAACAGGGCCATTTTATTAAATTTCTAATATTTAGGGCACAATCACTCTGAAATCATACTGTATAATGTATACCGGAATTTATAAATAAAATGCTGTCATATATCTTTGTTTGCAACTGATTATCATACTTCAAAGAAATAGGCTACTTGCACTAAGAGGTCATGTGACATCGTTTTTATGAAAATGAAAGTTACATGATTTTGCCTTCAAAACACTATTAGTGGGTCATCTCTTAAACAAAATAATAGTGAATTGGTTTTTCAAACCTGCACCATTTGCTTAAAATGAGAAAGTCCGTAGCTGGTCATGTGACCAAAACTTGATTTTTAAAATTATGAATTACCGTTTTCTGACACAAATTTTGCACTTAAACTTCAAGGAAAATGTTGAAAAGATGATGTAGAAACGTTTATAGCACATCTGAACGTAACTATCAAACATTTAACAAGATATAAACAAAAAGTAGTTTTGGCCGACATGTTGGAGGGCAAGAGTATGCCCTCCAACATGGCGGCCGCAGCTAATACAAATCATACTAATTTGTTGAAAAATCAAAGTACCATAAAATATCTCCCTTAAATGCGGTTCCTCTCAAATTTCGGGTGTAAGATAATTTTTATGTGTTTTGTCAATTTTTGGCATCAGCAAGATTACAACTCACTGTTTAAGGGTCACATTGGTCACGTGACCTCTTAGTGCAAGAGGCCTATTAGGATATTTCACTGACAGAGACTAAAATTAATCTACAGTCTGTACTGTCTGTCAGGATCATCCAAAATGTCACATGTGGGAAAAGCAAGAGTACATATAACTCATAACTAATGCAGTATGAGCAAGAAAAATCAACAAATGCATAACTGGAAATCCAAACATTTAAGAATGACTAGACATAATTATGATCATTGGCTTATCTCTTTTAGTTAAGAACACAGAATCTTGTCTGAATAAACAGAAGGTTCCAGATACCAATTGTTGTGGTTCAAGATTTTCTAGACCAGTTTGATTATTATTTGAAATTCCATATGTTTCAGGTTGTGACACCAAATACGAGACAAAAAATGAAAAATCAAAATGATTATCATACATGTACTGTTTAGAAAAATAATTTTAAATGCAAGATACATCTGTAACTTTAAACTATAAAAAGGTGGTATCATAGTAATTCAAGCCAGGCGACATGTAATATTTTATCCACTATCATGAAAGCAATCCATTACTTTACAGTTACTTTACAGTAAATTATAAGAAGGAAACCAAAGAAAAAACAACTGTCATCTTCAGCTGGCATGTAGGATTAGCAGGAGGCAGATCTCTAAAAACATACCAACTAAAAAAATAATAATCTAAAATAGTAATAAAAATTTATTTCTTGAATTACTAGAGTAAACACATAAAAGTTGCCCCTGGCAAATTGAAAATTTAAAACACTAAAGAGAAAGGATTTACATTTATCTGAAAAAAAATTATGAGTAAATTAAATATTCATTTGAAACTTGTTTTAGCATATCTGGCTAAAAATCGTGAGAGTTGTTTGATGAAAATAATCATTTTGACACCTGTCACATTATATTTTATTCATACAGAATATTAATATTACTCTTTACACAGCCAGGCTTAGGACAAATTAGAAATTGTGCAATATTGTTTTCTTTTGCAATATATCGGCTATTTTCTAGCAGAAGAGATTTTGAAAAGTATCATTTTAACAATTTTAAGAATGTTTTCTTCTCCATAAAGTTTTGTTAATTATGATCTGTGGTTTATGAATGGGTCATACATATGTCAATTGATAACAGCAAAATATGTGAGGGTGCAATCATATTGAAAGCTGGTCGGTTTGAATGATGTACGCTAATTCATAAAAATAACAATCAAAATTTAACATGCAAAAGCTATACATGTAGTTTCAAATTCTTTCAAACGACAATTGAAAAAATAAAAATATATTACTGCTGATGTAATAATAAGGAATTAAAAATGCACAGAAATTAAGACATCGATCGCGTAAATAATTTAGAAGTGAAAATATGCTAATTTTGAGTGTTGTTGCATGACGGAAAGCAAATCGCCTTGGAGATAGATTTAAAAGACTGAAAAAACTACGACTGTGATTAAGTCGACAATAAATGGTACAATACTTCAAAGTTTAATGCTTGAAACATCGCTTAATACCAAATAGTTAACCCAAATTTGTTTGAGCCATGAAGACCACGACTTAACGTTAAATTGTAACCCTTTTAGCCTGATAAGTAACGTGTAAATTTATTCGATTTTCGCCTTGTTTGCAAACAGTGCGAATTACACAGGAAGTTTATCTCGCTAAAATAAAATTATGACTGGAGAACAGCGTGTCGCCCTTGCAGCAACAAAAAGCTTCTAGCACTGAGCTTAAAATTAGTTTTAAAAAATCGAAAAAATATTCGCCTCACGCAATCCCGTAACCTCCCCAGCGGCGCGGGTTTTTCCGCGAAAAGTTCGTCTATAAATAGAAACAATGGTTTAAAGTGGCTGTCCCTTCTTCGGCTTCTTGTGGCATTAATCGCCTTTGTAGCGATTGTTTTGGCCGAAAAAAAAAAGACAAACAAAATAAATGCGACTACACCCTAAAATCGCGACATCGATCTATGCCACTTCAGTTTGTGATCGATGCAAACACTGACTCGATTTGCTATTCAAGCCGACTTCGAACAGCAGTATGGATTTTGATAAAACTGCAAGCTTCAAATAAAGGTTTGTCGCAATACACAAAGCCCAACATTTTTACCAGTTAATATAATGTCTTCATCTAAATTAATTCAGATCTCAAAATATCGAAGTCGGTTAAATTTTTCACTGAAATGCATACGCTAAATATACCGAAGATAATATCAAATTAGCTCCGAGAGGTTTGGTAAAGTTTAGGGTACCCAAAAAGCTATAAAGATTGCAATATTGCACTGCCCAGCGATGTCATTCGATAACAAAAAAGAAAAACGAAAGAACCACAAAAATAAATTACAATTAAGCTTACAGGAAAAAGTTTGAATGATATTATAAATTACGAGCTTACCGATTCCTGCCAATGCGCTCCCAATCTTTGACATGAACTACTAAATTTTCCTCCACAGACAGCGCCTGTGTTCCTAAGTCCCATTCGAATTTCTGGAGAAGACAACCAGAAAAATATTTTAAAAGGCTGTAAAAAAAATTTGCCCCTGAGGAAAAGCCTGTAAACCATTAAGACTAAACCGACTATAAGTGACATATTAGCGGTTCTGCCGCGTTTAGAGTCAGTCGAAATGACTAGCTGAGAATCGTTGAAGTTTACCTCGTTCCAGACTGGATTTAACTCATCTTTTATCACCTCAGTCTTTTTCTTGACCCCTAGAAAATGAAATAAAAAAAGTAAAAAAAATCAGTTAAACTTTAAAGGCCTTAATAATTTAAAAACAACTGTTTCTCGCTCGCCCCACCTCGGGCAATAAAAATCCTCGCGCAGTGAAGCACGCACGCAAAAATATTCAAGCTACACACAGGCCAGCTACAAGTCAAATACAAACCCTGAAATGTGAGCACTACATATGGGTCGCTCTTTCCAATCGTCTCTACATTGGGCAGATTTACTGCGCTGCTCACAGCAACCCTAAGCATGGTGGCTATATTGTTTTGATTTTGACTACTTGATCTTCATTCATTCATTCAACCGCCATCATGCGACATGTTGTCCTGGGATAAGATAGAGCGCTTCATGCATGACGGGAATAACGAAAAAGTGCATAACTTAGCATAAAATTATTCATTAAAGAGGAGAGCAGTAAATTAATAATTCATGTTGAGCACTCTTGTTAATAAAATTGTTAAGAGTGAAACGCAAATAAAATACTAATAACTAGAGCAAAACTTTTTTTGGTTAGGTTAAGATCTTTAGAGAAAATTTACGAGTATCAGAATCGGGCGAGACAGCCCTGCGCGCCCAATATAAACACAGAATTCGTTAATTATATTTCTCTCGTCCGCGCATCATTCCAGCGTCTTAGTCATTTTTTTAATTTCAGTTTTTTTCTTTTTTATGACTTTCCTTCTTCGGCAAAGGCCAAAAACAAGAAAATTGCATAATCCTTGGGTACAATTCATCGTTTTATGACCAACTATAATTAGCAGTAGAATTTACCCGGAATTTTATACGAGTTCAAGAACCCGTTTTCACTCACTCTGCCCGCTATTAAACGCACACAACAGTATGCAATGATTATGAGCTAAATTTAAGCGAATAACCTGCCCGCGTATACTCCATAATCTTACCTAAACATGGAAAATGAACTGATAAACAAGCTCTTACAAACCAAATACATCGTGCGTCGGACATACCTTGAAACGACAACGACGCGTACGGGTCGCTTAGTCCTTTCTTCTCAACGTTGGGAAGATTTGTAGCTTTAATCTCCAGCACTCTAAGGAAAGGCATCTTGGCTCGGCTAAACTTGAGCTTATGTGTTCAAAAGTAGCTCGTAAACCATGAAAACAGCAAAAGAGCTGCCCAAACCGACTTGAACCAACACCCAAGATCCCACCGATGGTTTTATAAAACCTCGGAACGTATACGTGCGGATATCGCCTTCACGGTCTGCTGCATTTCTGTCACATCAATTGTGCCCAGATGAATGACCCCGGAATCGGAACTCGATAGTGTATTTTTGAAAATAAAAATCACGAACCGTGACTATTGAAACCTTTCAAGTGTGTCACGGTGTATGGATAGCCAAAGGATCTAAGAGAACCGGCAGTCGGAGGTGCTAGGTGCTGTGTGTCCCATGCGCTAGCAATTTTCAAATGGTTTTAAGGATGGCGTCTAATTATTTTGCACCAGATTAGGACAACGCGAGGGAAGAAAATCTTTGTAAGTGCTGTTGGAATCCACAGAGAAAAATTGCCGTAGCCACGCTTTTTTTCGAGATTATTAGCCTTGAATCTCAACAAAAATGCTGTCCTCAACATTTTTTTAACAAAAGAAGAAAGGGATATTTCTTCACAAATTTCCATTGAATTCTCCTTTACATACAGAAATCACATACATTTGTAAATATCTTAAAACTACTTGATAAAGGGTAACATAAATACCAATTTTTGTTATGTTTTTAATGACACAATCGTTGCAACAGAGCTTCTTGCGTCTGACAACCTTGGTACAGCTAAAATACAGACTAAACAGCTTTTCCTGACAACCAGAAACTAATAACGTGTTGAATAGGCTTGTCACCACGCGTTTTTTTTTTTTTTTTTGCTGCGGTGCCAGTTACATTTTTGCCTGCCACTTCCCAGGTAAGCAGAACATTTGGGCCTCTTGCACTAGTTTTGCGCGCGCACTATAGCTACGCCATCTTCAGGTACTGTATGTGTATAGTTGAATCATGACCCTTTGTGTATCGGTATTACACTGTTTGTTCAGAGCACTAAGTTTGTTGGATGCAACACTCACTGCACTGATGGCTTCTTTTATAGAGGAACCTGTTCTCAGCCATTTTTCTCTGAATAATAGCAACTTATTTTTAACGGGCTCAGTCACGGTTAAACGGTTTGAAAGGTTTAGCTAAACTTTTCAAATTCGTTGTTTGCAATCCGTGTCAATCTTCTCTATCCTTAACCATCAATGTTCCTTTATGCTTTATTATTATTATCTCTTTGTCACGGTTTTCCTGTCTTTATAAAGTGTTATTTTCAGTTTTCCTTCAATTTAATTGTAATTTTGTCGATATTCAAAATACCATGACTGAGCCCTTTTAAACTGATTTGTTTTCTTTGTTGTAAGCTCTCTCGGTAGCCCGAATTGAGACAATTCGGGTGGTTCGTATGATCCGATTTACCCCCGAGTGAAATTCGCATCCTTATCCGGCGTGCCAAATCGATAAAACCAATAATCGACATCAATCAATATAATCAATATTAATTAATTGATTAATATCGGAAATCGATGAAAATCGATCACCAAGAAAATTGAGTATCGATTTTCCTCGATTTCCATCGATTCTCATCGACTTTATCGATTTTCATCGCTATTATCGATTTTTCTTGTTTCGTTTGAATTTGTGAATTCATCGTAAAACGTAATAACAACAAGAGATTGCCTTTGTTCGCGATAAAAGAAAAGGAATTCAAAGGAAACTTTTAATTGTTGATGCCCATTTTTCTTTTATTAAATTGCATGTTGGTCGCGCCATTTATATTTCTTAATTCTGTAAAACGGTAGCATCGCAAGGTTAAATGAACTATTTAACGTCTCAACAACAACAACAAAAAATAATCATATAAAGCCACCTGAACATCAATAAAGTTAACGGAGTTTACGGTGATTTTTTGTTTTCGCTTGAGCTACTGAAAGGGTGCCTAATAGCACAGTTACAGAAATGAAGATTGCAGGTGCCTTGAGAATCACATACAGTAGCGCCTCGACAAAAACGTCCAACTCGCACATTTAAGATAGTAACAAATTACGTATTCGATCGGACACGCACGCTGTATATGCAGCAAGTCCTGGTAGCAAGTCTTTCAAGAGTTACCGACTAAGATCGATGGGAATCGATGAAAATCGATAGCAATTACGAGGACTGGGATTGTGAGTATCGATTTTCAACGATTAATTGAGGCAATCGATAATAATCGATTAATTTTAAACAGGAGCCAAAATCGCCGATTATGGCTCCTGTTTTAATCGATTATATTGATTTTATCGTTTGCCTTCCGATGACCGATTTTCATCGATTGGGCACCCCGTGATCCTTAGCAAAGGGCCACGCAAAGGGCCGAAGGTTATATGATGCAAGCGCATCAAATTTCCTGCGTCCCGTTGACCTCAGACAGACCTCGAAAACTCGAAAACGTAGTCCTTGTATTACTACTCGAAAAGCCTAGGTGAACTTGGCGCTGCTCCTGCGCATGCCTAAACAATTTCTTCGTGTTTTCCCTGGTCGTGCGAGCCATTGCGTGACGAAGTTTCTACCGAGTCACGTAAGGCTGGCGTTGAAAAAACACAAACTTAATGTACCAGTCAAATCGAAGCTTAAACATCCACCCCCGGGCATACCCCGGGCGTTTAACGTCTTTTCCTGCCCGGGAGGGAGGGAATAGGCCCTTTGCAGGATCCTGTCACATGGTATGGAATAAATTCCAGGTTACGCTGGGACGCAAACAACGCAGTGGGAGTTTCAGGACAAAGGAAAGTCGGGCTGGACTGGTAAGAGTTCCTTTGTTTTGGAAAGTCCCACTGCGTTATTGCGTCCCAGCGTAATTTATTCCGTACCATGTGACCGGATCCTGCAAAGGGCCCATTTGATAAACTTAGTCTTCCTGGGGGCGGGGCATTTGATCACTACTCATTGGGGGTGGGGAATTTGATCGCTAGCCTCGATTTCATGTTGCGAGTCGCGGTGATTCCACGTGGCGTGATAAATCATGCGGAGACATGTAATAGGCCCTTTGCAGTTTACGATCACATGGTACAAAAACCGCCATGCTGGAGAGCAAACTGCCCACTGGGACCTCCCAAACAAAGCAACTTATTGCCCCCGCCGGGTTTTGGCCCAGAGGCCCGAGGAGGCATTATAGTCTCCCCCGCGTATACGTATAAAGAATGTGTGAAATATTGGTGTAGTATGCGAATCAATCCCGATTTGAAGAAACTAGGCGCGCACGGTGGTCCCGGTTAATTTTTCGGTCAGCTCGCAAGGCAACATGGGTAATTCTTTCAACCACGAACACGAAGAAGAGATCGAGGAAGATACTATTTGCTGCACGAGGAGAGAGGAGGATATTTGTCAAAATATATTTAAGGGCGGATATCTGTCACCACAGTGATTTTTTCATATCTTGAATTCAAAGGTTATTCAGGAGTACTAGACCCGGGGTACCAGATTGAACTGTTTGGTACAGAAGCTGATTTGTCGGATACACAATCAGCAACCGTCAGGGGGTCGACTGACTCGACCCAAACACTACACGTATGAAGATCACGTTTATTTGGATCGCTTATTTTTACTGAGCAGGG
>JAHPZR010050828.1:0-24085 GCA_019787425.1 Platygyra sinensis | reverse complement strand
AAAAGAGTAACGATTTAAGTTTGATGGTTTTTTTGTCCGCAAGCGTTAATTGCAGCTTTGTCGCTATTATTGTAGTGCGCCCCGGCGGAGTACTGACTACTTGATTTATTCTATTCGTTCTAAAAGAAAATTAACGTGCCATGATACGATTTAATACAACAAAACATAAAACCGAAGACATCCGACAGCACTAGCCAAAAGAAAAAAAGAAAATGAGGAGAAGTGACCGCCAATTCTAAGTTTTGGAGTTTAATAACTCATGCATAATGATTTTCATCAGTTTTAAATGAGTCTCTCCAAACACTCGATCTGTAACAGTTAGATATGGCTGGCACTGAAATTTTGACTATCGATATTTGAATCAAATCACATTACATTTTTAAGACCTCTATACAATATGCCTTTAGCGCCTTGAATTGCAGGATAGGGCGCTATATAATTTTATTATTATTGTCTTTATTATGTTGGCGAATTTTATGTCTTGAATATAGGAGGTTCGGTCCAATGACGATGGTAGACATTTTTATACTTTGTCCCCACACATTCAAAATCTAAGATTTGTAGTGATGCTTTTCTATAAAATAAAAGTCTTACTCAGGAACTATTGGCCACGTTTATTTACCAAGGTGGCAACGTAGCTTAGTAACCAAGAGATGTCTTAAGGCGAGCTGTTCGATCAGTGTTTTGTTGACAATTTCACACAAACCGCTTCCAACACTACGTCCCTATTTTCTCAAATACAAAACTAAGAGAGGTCGAAGTGGTAAGTTGTATTTCGTTACCTAATTCTGACGTTGTTATTAATTGTTACCTTTTGCCCATCTCAATTTGTTGCACAGAGCTTAATATTCTGGAAACGGATCTAGTTTTGGTTCAGGAGAACCTAACCATTAAGACATATTAATAACTACAAGGGCACCTCTCCGTGACAGATAGTTCACTTTTTCTCAGAAAAAACGTAATTGATTTAATATATTAGGAAATGCCGAGCGCACAAAAAAGGATATGTATAGGCATTGAGAAAACCAGAAGAAAAAATAATAGAACGTCAATACGATAGTGTAGAGGGGTTAGGTGTTAACCTGAAGAGTGCATGATATTTTAATTAAGGGTGGTGTTGAGCCAGTTATTACTGCCGATAAATATCAAAAAGAGAAAAAATAAATTTGTTATAAGAAGAGTAGCAATTGAATTAATCTTGAAATTTTTGTTTACAAACTTAAATCATATCTTTGTTGATTTAGTTGTAGTGCGATATATATTAAGCCTAAGCAAAGACTGCCGGAACTGGTGATTAATTCTTAATGTTTTTTTCGTATCTATCCGGTTTCACCTTGAAAAAGTAAATAAACAAAAAAATATATGTATTTTTTTTACTGTTTAGTACAAGAAAAGATATAATGGCTCCAAATAACACATTCAGTTGAGGAAAACCTTTGTAAGTTGTGCAAGCTCAGTGAACTCCAAAGGGTTTCTTTCTAAGCAACTGTGTGTTTGTTATGTGTAAAAAGAACTTGATGCAGCATACATTAAATATACAATGAATTCTTTTCCCTGCTTGATTGCCATGTACCTTGAATTTTAAAAAGCTTATGCTGATGAGCGCAGACACGCACGAAAGGGCTCGATCAAGATTGGTGACCGTGTTCTTCTGAAACAGAATAGGGGTGACAGTTGACCCCGGCGTATAATCGATCCACGACCATATGCAGTTGTTGGCGTAAAAAGGAGCATGATCACTGTGAAGAGGGGGAAGGAAATCAAATCCCGCAACTCTTCCCACTGTAAGGTACTCAAATACGCTGGAAAGGAGGAGTACGATGTTTTGGATTGGGACCAGGAACGTATTGAAGTAGGAGGAGCCTCTGAGCAAGAGGCGAACAGTAGACCGACAATCGCGCCGTCGGAACCCCGGAGATCAGTGCGAGCCAGAACTTCTACGTGGCAAACTATTTACAGGGACTTTGAGCCAAACTAAAGAAAAAAGGGGGAGGTGTAGTGTCCAGACCTCCAAGTCCATGTCTTGGCCCCATGAGACTCGACCCGAGTATACATATTATTATGCACAGTAACGCGAAAACGTGTAGTGAATTAGCATAACGAGAGACGATGTAGCTAGGCGGACGGTTGAACTTTTAGTGTGTGAGCGAATCCTTCCCCTCCGCCACCCCAACGTGGTGCATTTTAATGTACCAAGTTTTGGCGTTGAAACAGACTCGGGGCATCAAAAACGTTACACTGAAGTCGGCAAAAAAAATCGTGGGTGTTGCTGTCTAGGTAAAGTCTGCATACGAACCAAGTGGCCCATCAGGCCGGAACTTATCCCGGTTTCCTTAGCATGAAGCAACTATAGGAGTATTTCTATTGCTAGTCCATCGTAGGGTTACCCCCAGCATTAAATTCGCCGGTACCCATTTATACACGTGGGTGGAGAGAGGCAATGTGAAAGCTACTCGTTTTGTCCAAGAACACAACATAATATCCCCGGCCAAGGCTCGAACCGGCCCGCTCGATCCAGAGACGAGCGCACTAACCATGAGGCCACCGCGCCTGCGGTCTTCTGGGAAGAGTAATACTGCTGTTACTAGCCTGCGTAGCTAGGCGGTTTTTAAGTAATTTGGGGGCGCTGGGAAAGCGGGAAAGGGAGCCTGGGAAAGAGACAACGCGGCTTCGCGTTCAAATTGAACCGCCAAGCTACGCAGGCTATGTTGTTACAAGTCTAGTGCCGCGAGTCCTTATGCGCGTTGGCGGGAAACGACATTCTTCATGTTGTGAAATTTGAGGCGTCACCATGGTATAACCCAACTAAATTGTTTAAAGAAGGCCATATCTAAATGGAAGGCAAATAGACATGAGAGAACTTAAGCAAACCACAGTGACGGTAACGAGAACGTCAGCAAACAAAAGATTTGATGAGCAAAACAATGGCTGTGCACCTGTGTTATAAATCTTTGTTACACCTCTCAACTCAAATGCGTTTTCCGATTGGAGAGGAACGCGTCAGGTGTCGTGGATCAAAGCTCCCTGGAACAAACAATATTCACTAACTCCCTAGAGAAACAACAACACAAATTTCGAGCTCGCACGTGATGCTCCTTGAAACTGCGCAAATTTGTGAGCCAGCCGGAGTAAAGGAAACGATGTCTTCGCAGTTTTTTTTCTATTTTTGAGTTTTAACACTGACTGGTCCCGCGGGAAACAGTCGTCGTTTTTGGGGCCAACCAGATAACAGAAACCAGGCAAGTTAAGTAAATTTCTTAATTTTATTCCACAAAAGTAATTTTTTTTTTTTCATCGCGCGATTTTATCCTTCGTTATTTCATATTCCATACAATGCCTTGTAGAGCGCTCAAATTCTCAACCACCCAATGTGTAACATATCTCCGCGAAAATAAGTTAGTCACGTCTCACTCGATACGCGTACATAAATCATTAATAGTTGATCGGTTCCTCGAATCATGAGTTTGGGACGCCTGTGATATAAATGTTCCAGTAACAGAAAGCGATGATAAAATAAGGCAAACACAAGAAAACGACCACAAATTGCACAGCGAGACCAACAAACTGTGAGTCTAGTAGGCATATTCCAAATCTGGTGTTGGTTGAGCGTTGAAAGCAAATGCAAACACAGCTAGAAGCCATACAAAAAATTGAGTTACCCAAACCACCGACGCTGTTAGAACGATGAATCTGTTTTTGAATATAGCTTGATAATTGGACGGCTTCGCAATTTTGTAATATCTGTTCGATTCCATGAGTGCCATGATGTATTTAACAAATAAAGAAGCCTCGACTGTGCTCTGTTCTGTTGTAAAGCACGCAGGAAGCGGTAGAGCATGAAAGAAGTGTAGGGGAAAACACGAGACGCAGTCGAGTGTTTTTCCCTACTTCTTCAGTGAGTCAGCTCTACTGCCTCCTACGTGCTTTACAACAGAACAGAGCACAGTACGACAATGATCTTGGTAGCCTTGTTTTGCAGTAGCTGCAATTCATTCATAAGAGCAGCATTGCCCTTATCACCCCAGATGGTATCGCCATAATCGAACAGCGGGCGCAATAGGCTGTTTAGTCCAGTCCCTGAACTCTCCTTTCTTCCCACCCCATATAGGGGCTGAACCCGGGCGGGCGAAAGAAGAGTCCAGGATAACTTGAATGCGCATGCTCAGAACGAACCAATCATAAATTACTAGGTCCCAGCCACGCTGCTTGCGTCAATGTGTCGCGCAATGCCTTTTTCAGCTCGCGCTCTGAAAGAAAACGTTTCCTTTGACGTGGATATTGTCGAAAACAAACATGAAAAACGTAAAAATCGAAATATGGTTTATCGTGGTCTGTACTCTTATCGACAAGGAGTACGCGTCATTACTCTTTTCCCAAACAGTTGTTTCGTATTGTTTTTGTATGTTGGGCGATTTTGCAAAAGTTTTTGCAAGGAAAGTCTGACGCGTACAAGTAGCTCATTTGCATAATGCAGCGCGTGCACTTCCAAGTCCGGGTCGGTGTTTTCAGTTGTCACATTGTAAAAAAAAAAAAACGAACGTGGTTTAGCGTGGCACTGGTGAAATTCCACTGATTTGGGATTAATTGACACGATTTTAATCAATCTCAATGCAGAAATTGTTGCTTGTATATTATCATTGAGAAAATCGCGCCACAAGCCAAGTCTGGAAAATACTTCCAAATATGGTTTTTCCCCCGATTTGGGAGAAAAATGGCGGCGTTCTGAGCATGCGCATGCAAGTTATCCTGGACTCTTCTTTCGCCCGCCCGGGTTCAGCCCCTATATGGGGTGGAAAGAAAGGAGAGTTCAGGGACTGGACTATAGGCTGTTGTACAAAGTAATCCGCTTTTCAAGTGACTCAAGAATCTTGGTTCATTTGATAATTCTGTTCCCATTGACCAGATGCAGTCGTTTTCGTTTGCAAGGCAAAAGTGGTGCATTTCTTTGCCAAGAACAACTATCTCTGACTTTTGACATCTATATGATAAGACGGCCGCAGCAAAATGCTTGATAAATACACTTTAATTACCGAATCCATTGTTTAAAAAGAATCTGAACTTAAGTTTTTTTGATTAAACCTAGTTTATTTGGATAAACCCCTCATGCAGTTTTAGTAAGTAAACTCAGTAAAGAAAGAAAATCCCTCACTTGTCGGGCCTATTGAAAGAGACCGGAACTATCACCCACGACAAATAAATGTTCATATGTAAATATTTTCTTCTTTCCTTTGAAAAATAATTTTCTCTTTTATCTTACCGGAACTGCTATCTTGATTACTGGAACTGTTTTCGTGTTCTTCCCAATGAAAATGCGTTTTTGAGCTCACAAGACATGTGTAATTCAGTCAGTTCAACATGCATATGTATGCAAGAATATACTTTCTCAGTTTCACCAGTAAAATAATTATTCCTGCAGTTATTAACCCGGTTATTTTTGCTTATAGTGATTTTGATTTTGGCTGTGATATTATCTTTATCATCATCATCAAGTTCGGCTTATTGAACACCAGTTACAATCCAAGGACATACCCCTCCTAAAATTTTTCGAAATGTTTTTTGCATACTTTTTAGGCACAAGCAAACCTTTTTTTGCAATCTAAACAGTGTCCAGGGTGTCTGTAATCGATCTCAGATATGTCCAGGATTTAACGCTAATGAGATGATAAGCATTACAAAGTGTCCTCAATGGTAAAAAGTCGCCAAAACACACCCAACTCTGCGAAAAATGAAGTAATATGAAAATGTCAAATAACCCTGCCAAATATGAAATACTATATTGCGTTTAATCCTGAACATAAGTACTTTCTGACAATGAATAAGTAGGCAGAGTCTAAAATTTTTTCAACTCGGCATTCGATTGGGTCCCCACAGACACAAAGAGCGTGTCTATTTCCTAGAAACGCCACCCCGTCAATGGGAAACCCGTCTGTATAGTTACAGAAGAAGTCTAGCAGCTGATTAGCACCTCCAGCACACACCAGTGATGTTCAAATAAAATGTTTTTAAATGTTATTGGCCGGCTTAGGGTCGGTCCGTATAGAGAGAAACTGTGACCGAGGTCTTGAAAATGCTGCCCTCGGCCTGTGGCCTCGGGCAGCATTTTCAAGCCTGAGGTCACAGTTTTTCCTCATACGGACCGACCCTAAGCCGGTCGATAACATTTTTATCTTTTTCTTCTTGCCGTATTAAAAAGTGCCTAAGAAGTGGGTTTGTTTACGCAACCTTGTCATTGAATCGGCTTACGGTCGTCTACAAACAATTCGCAAAAAGTCTTACGAGTGAACGAGCGAGTAACTCAGATACTATACAAAAAGACGTATTAAAGAACAGATTTATCTTGAACTTCTTTATGTTACTGCATTTAGTTCCCCAGTTAAGGTCTCCAAAACAATTTTCCGGTGTGAGATTTCGTGCAAAGTTTGAAGTTGTACTACAAAAAGTTTTTGTCGATCATTACGAATCACTCGACTGAATTAGACCTTTCTTCAGCAGATAGCGAGGAAATTCGTGAAGTGTACCTGCACTGCAAATACAGCAACGATTAGAGAGGGAAACTCGACTGAAATTGACTCAGTTTTTACTTAAAATTGTACTGAGTACCGAGCAACAAACAGCCAAACAAACTCTCACAACTTTTTTATTCAATTGAATTTACTTACAGTAACTTTCCTTACCATCTAAAGGTGAATACAGATAAACTTGCGTTGATTAATCGTCTTTAAAATATAGATAGGACCCTGCGCGAGCTTTGATTGGTCAAAACCCATGTTTTATCAGAATATAAAACATAGAAAAGGCGTGTTATATTTTTTTGCGCGCGTAAAATCTATATTTTAAAGCAAATGAAGAAGCCTAAGCCGTGTATTACACTGTGATAACACACTAAGGTCATTTGAGAACACTCGAGAATTGTAGAAAACACTCGCCTGCGGCTCGTGTTTTCTACATTTCCCTCATGTTCTCAAATGACCATCGTGTTTTGTCACAGTGTAATACACGGTTTAGGCTTCTTTATTTGTTAAATGGAAGTGTAAAAAGGGCGAAAGATTTACGATAACAGATCACTCGATGGATTCCGCCCGCTGTAGCTGTCCGTATGAGAAAATTCCGCCCGCTCCAGGGACCAATCAGATTCCAGGTGCGATCCTGATGAAACGGTTTTTTTTTAAAAAATAAAATATCACGAGCTTGAATATTTTGCTGCGCTGACGATATTTCACCAACCCCATCCCAAATTTTGGTTTAGTTTAGGCTACAGCCCCCCCAAACAACAACAACAACAACAACAACAACAACAACAAATAAACTTTATTAATAATAACACTTAAAACTGAGAACATGCACAACTCGCATATAGCGTAAGCTAGTCGAGGCAACGCCTCCCCCGGTGCTCCGCTGCCTGTAAGCTACAATATGAATTCAGCGGCGTTCCGTGCGAAACAATAGTTTTCAAATTAAAGATGGACCAGTAACAGCCATTCCAAGGTCCGTTTCCTTGATGAAGGCATCAGTCAGGGATGCGGAGTAGTCTGGTCCGGCGCACTGATACCATCGGCCACACTATATCATCGGTCTCACTACACCATCAGTCAGATAATACCATCGGTCACGATACACTATCGGTCACTGTAGGATGTGTAGCATACATACAACCCCTTTCAACTGTACGACATCTTTGCTAGCTACTCATCAAATAATGGTCGCTTTTATCCTTCAGCTGCTCTTTGGAAACAAAACCAGTGTAAGGGCCAAGTAACGATAATACATCCAAGAATCATGTAAAGGGTATGTGGTTTCGCTATCACGACTCAGTGATCAGATCTTGCTTCCTGCACGGAGCAAGTTGAGACCTAAGACATTTCAACTAGACTGGAAATAATGAAAACTTTAACATAACCTGACGAGGGAGAATTAGTATCTTATTTTAAGTATTAAAGTATCTTCGAATCATTCTGGAAAACTTTTCCAAGTAAGTGCTCTAGTTTCTATTACTGTTTTGGCGGACTTTTACTAGCGCATAACTTGTGTGCAAAGTGGTCAAAATTAGCGTCTTTCATATAGAGATTTCGCCGATACAAAACTAACATATAAACTTTAAGGTAAAAAGCTGTTTAAATTAAGAGTCTGAACGTTTTCGATCTGTTTGATCATCATCAGTCAAACAGATCGGAAACGTTTAGGTGCAGCTTTTTACCTTAAGCGGCTTTCGTTAGTAAAAATTAGGCCTAATTAATTTGGGCGGCTTGTCACCCCATTTCAGCCATGTGATGATACTGTTGAGAATATCCTCCCTATCAAATTTTCAAATAATCGCGTCTATATGAATAAATAATTTTTACATCCGTGAAATAACAATTATCTAGAGAACATCACGTGGTCTATAATGGGAAAACAGGTCTATTCCTAACAAAAGGTGCTGCCTAAGGGTATGTTTAAAAGATAGAGAAAACAAACCTTTGAATACAAGAAGGCCCATATTATGTCGTGATGTGTTACAACCAAGTCTACGCAGCCTTGTGTACATCTTAGTAAATGATGTTGCAGTTGGTTTTAGTTTCATCAACTTTGAGGAACGTGCGGACATCTCACATATAAATCGACGGCTAATACGCTTTCTGTTTTTTTTTTTAATAGTTACGTTTTGAGTTGAGATCTAACGGAAATTCTGGTGACGGTAAATTAAAATTTAAAACTTTGTTTCTTGTATAAAAAAGGAAATAAAAGATTATAAATTGGTAGTTTTATTTTATGTTCCCAACAAAACATTTAGGGACTTTAAGCAACGACAACTGGGACGGCGACGGGAACGCCACAGCATCAGGGAAAACCCAAAAGGTCCATTGCGCATGACTGGCGGGGAACAGGTTGACGTTCTGCGTTCTGGCCCGACGTGAGTCTAGCTCATTTCGCGTTGTCTGAAAACGTGAGCTTTCGCTGTCGTTTCCGCTGCTGTGTTAACGCTAAATAACCCGTGATACTAATTTCTAGGAACTTTAATTGTTTGTTTTCTCCTTTTATGTGAGATATTTCATTTTAAAGCTTAAGAAAGGTCGAGAGAGCTGAAGCGAACTCAAGCCAGTCGGCGAACATGTGAGTACCGTGAAATATATTTTTGAAAGCAGTTATGCGAGCTTAAATAAAGACAACTTACATGCATTTCAACCGATATTTTTCCTTTCAAGAAGTACTAAAATGTAAAACGGTTTATTATGGTGAGATTCTAGCACATTTAAAAGGGTGTACACCATAAAACTTGTGTAGCTGTTTTCATTTTTAGCCGTAAGATTAGTGGTTTACTTAGATCTTTATCAGTCGGCACACCGATTGTCGCGCCAGTCTGACTAAACATTTGCTGTTTATTCAGAGTTCATTTACTTCATTGTACAACTCAGCGAAAAGGGGCAAGTCGCGTTTGTGAAAGCGAAATTCGGACAGGCACTTGTCGTCTCAAAATCATCGAAGTTAAATTCAGGAAAGGAATCCGCGGGAAGGTAGGTCGAGAATATTTGACCGTTTTAAATCGTACAAAAGTAGGAGTTCGTGATAGTTTAACACACCTTCACCGTGGCTTATCAAGAGTTGAATGAGAACTTCTTTACATGAAGTCCTCCTGATAAACAGAGGACGAAAATCACGTCAATAAGCTTGACAGTGCAGAAACTATGGTTTCCGACAGTGCTGCTTTTTGTTTGTGAATTTCTGTCGCAACGGCGTTCTCTCCCCAATCTTCTCACAGGTTTCGGCGTCCCCGTCGCCGTCCGCGTTCCCACTGCTTAAAGTCCCTATTGTTCGTTGGAAACGCGCCATATTTTACGACTTAGAATTTAAGATTAGAGTTAAACAAATCAAGTGATTGGAAAACATTTCCTGTACTGGAGGCGAGAAAGAAATCACACATATTCATTTTAGCACTTTTTTAATGATATACATATTACGACCGCTTTAAAAGCTGTTGAGATGAAAGGTTTATTTTTTTGATACTTGAGTGACAAGCTGTCAATTAAAACAAAACAAAACGAAAGGGACCGACCGACGATACAAGAAATCGTGTCATGTGGCATTGAGAGGTGCCATCCGTTTGTTTATTACAGATATGAACCGACTGTCGCATAAGTAATTTTAATAATTACCAACGCACACAAGACTACGCATCTATACCGCTGCTGTGGGTATTTGCATTTTGAAGGGACACCGAGACAAGCAGCAACGCCTGGAAATACCATTTCATCACGTCGTAAGCAGCACGCTGAACTTTTTCATTCAAAATTCACCCAAATATTGAAATAATTTCCCTCGATTCTGATTACTGGTCTCTCGTCTTCGAAGTTTGCCAAGATTTATTATGATTTAACCGCCAAAGATTCGTCACTGTGAACAAAAACATTACGTTTTGTTAAATTTTGATCGACCGCGCTTTATGACGATTGTTTGGACCATAACAAGTTAAAGGAATTGCAACGGCGAAAAACACTGAATGTTCGGCGTCGCAATAGGGTGCAAAGGAAAACAATGAATGTACCTGCTATTCTTGGTCTCGTTGGACTTATTGCTTTTCTTCTCGCCGCCATTTTGTTATATATTTGTAAGAAAAGGCTTGGCGTGGAACCGCAGAAATCTTCCTCGGCAAGTGCCAGCATCGTGAACCGCGAAGGAGAAGAATGGGACGCCGTGTAGACCGAATCGGCGAGGGTTCTTAAGAATCAAAAGTTCGTGTGTTTTTTTTTTACTCACCTGATACAATTTTGCGCTATTGCGAAAGAGTCAATGGAAAGCCATGTTTCGAGCTTTCATTAACTGTCAAACAGAGCAATGGATACTGCAAATAACGTACAGAAGATGATTCAGATACTACACACACCTGCCCTGACATAATGGTGGATCGTATTTCAGAGCAATACAGTCAGCCCAGTGATCCAGTTGAAAATGAATGTTTTCCGCAAAGCACCGGCATTCTTCAACATATGTATTTGATGGGTCCTATTTCTTTCGATATTTCTTCCTCTGAGGCAGTTTCTGGAAACATGACTCGATGCAGAAATTCGAGATCTGATCTTCACGGTGACAGAATGCTAATTCCTTACTCGATCCGCCAAATGAATTTGAAACATAATCCAACTTGACATTATCCAGAGCAAGTAGATAGAAGCCTGAAAATAAATGATCTTCAAGGTATTTTTGTTTTCTACAGACTTACTTTAATAAGTTTATGTTATAGAAAAAATGAAAACACTTAATCTAGCCCACGAATCAACAAATTTGTCCAAGATAAAGTAAGGATCGAAGTTAAACGCATGCAAAATTTAATTCTATTGTGTTTCTTCTATTTGGTTTTAATCTATACTCTTTTTTCAAGTTATATTTGGCGAATGTTTTACCCTGTGTGGTGCAAGAAGAACTTTGCGCTTCTCGATGTTTTTTAATAAATGTATGTATGCTGCTTTAAGAGCTGCGAAATACTGAATATGAAGGCCGCGCTCTGATGCAACACTTGACATAATTGTTATTATTAAAATATGTCTTTTATTATTATCATGAGTGCTTTTTTTTTGTACCATTTTATTTACGTCTTTTTATTTCATGTCAAACAGCTTTCCTGAATCTTCAAGGGAAACCGCTATTATGAATAAATAACGACAGTTGTGATTTTATGTCGGAGAAGACTCCGCGAAAAAATATTTTCTTGGGGCTTAAGTCGAATTTACAAATTTTTGCTGTAAGTCGAAGAAATGAAGAGGTCGATGCATATTTGCATTTTTATGGTCGATAAAGTGTTATTTAAATAGCGGCTTTTTTGTCACTTGCATATGCTTTGCAAGCTAAAGGTACCTCAGTTTTGTAATGTAAATTTTTATTATCAAGAAACACTTAGCCGTAGGAAGTACAGACTGTACACTATAAGCAAATGACAATATGTCGAGGATATTGCAAAGTTACATTATTTTACTGAACGCGGTTAGATTCTGCTTTCAAGATGAAAGCAATACAAATTGAAAAATGCCCAACACGTTTTGTTCTTTTGGATTCAAATCAATCTCATGAAGTCGAAACCAATACAAGCGACTGCTTATTCCTTTAAATGCTCTTTATTTAAAATTTGTGATGCATAAGAAAAAATATATCTATTCAGTCTGCCGTGACTCTAAACAGGAACTTGCGCTAGAATAAAAATATAATAATAAAAAAATAAATGCACTGGCGTGTGTTAAATCTTCCCTGTGTTTTTCATTGCCTCAAGAAAAGCTTACAGCAGAGTTTGTAGTAAAATATACGTTAGTGTCTTATTATCTTTATTCTCCTAGCCTCTCTGCTTCCACTTCACAATTTTAAAGGGTTAATATTGAGGAGAGGAAAAACTATCAGCTAATCACTATTAGGGTAAGAAAAAAAAACCAAGTTGATGCACCTAAAATGAAAAATATATTAAGTAACCCGGCAAAGATTTTCCTTCCATTCTAATCAAATGTCGTCTTTTTCCCCTTCTTTTTGTTTTTCAACATGGTATCGTAGTTGCACTATGGTATTTAATTAATTCAAATTCATTTATTTTGTATCTTAAAATCTTTAACGTCCTTTACAGCTGATACGTAGTGCAGGGTTTTTTTTTAATTTCGGCTCCGGAAGAAATGTATTTTTATCAGATTGAGAACTTCAAGCACTGAGGTTATCGATGAATTGTTGGCGAGTTAATGTTAATTGATAACGATAGCACCGCGACGACTACCAAATCGTTATGACAATAGGCCATTCCCTTCTACAGTTACCTTGTGCTTCTCTTTTATAAATGAGTCCTTGGCCAAAACCTTTCATATAAAATGAGTTTGATTTGCATGAAAGTGAACCAGTAGGCGAACAAGATTTGAAATAGAGGCAAAAGGCAACCCGGAAATGGCCTATTAACTCCTGGCATTTATAATCTAGATTTTATTATTATCATCAGTTATTATTATTTTCACATGACAAACACTTAGAACGTAATTCAACGTGACACACCTCTCCTTTCGGAGATCTCCGTACACTGACATCTCCAAATTACGGAGAGTTCAACTGGTCACAGAGTAAACAGAATTCAAGTAATTTCGACCTCAATAACATAGTCATCTCGGTCCACAATACGTACAGTCAGCTGTTCTTGTATCTCTCCAACCGACAAAACAGAATTAGACTGGGATCACTAACAAGGTCTTGGCAAGTGGTAAACAGAGGATGCCCACAAGGATCCGCGTTACGACCACTTCTTTGGAACATCTTTCAGAACGACCTGGCCTACGAAATTAATTTGAGCTTTTCTACGTACTGATGTAGATGACCATCAGATTTACGAAGCAGGAAAGGATCTTGCAAACGTAAAGTCATCACTTAGCAAGGATGCAGAAAAAGCATCTAAATGGTATGGAGACAACATGCTTAAGGGTAACTATAGTAAATACAAAACCATGGCAATGCATAACAAAAGAGAGATAACAAATCCGACCATGAGTATTCAAGGCAGTGAAATTGAGTCGACAGAGAAGCTAAACCTGTAGGAGTGACGATAGATAGTACATTAAACAAGAGAACTATATAAATGCTATTTTTGTGTTACAAGGTTGATAGATGAAAGAGTTATTACAGTACAATTGGAGAGGCAGTATGGCGCTTTATTTACAGTACAACTCTATCTAAAACAATATATTCATTGACAGATGTTAAATAAACACCGATTTTGTTGCCCAAACTTATATAGTGCATATAGATGGAAAACTATTACGCCGACTCTCGAAATCGTTTGTTTTTTGTTTGTATGTTTTTTTTTTACATATATGGCGAAAACTCATTGCTCTTGATTATTGTAATATTGACTGTTCATGGAATGGGAAATAAACTTTGTTGGAATATCATGATTGAAGTTTTCCTGAATTTATTTATACCTGGATATATATTTTTTGCTTTCTTCCACAGTTTCATTTTTTTCATCAATAGCCGATCATGAACATCTTAAACAGCGAGTGAGGAAAAAAAAGGTTACCTCGATTCTCCTGATAAAAAAATTCAATAAATTATAACGAACAAAACCGTTGATCAGAACCTTTTTCAGTTTATGACTAATTGGAATCGGTGCCAACTGATTGCGGCTTTCTTAGAATAAAGAACTTCTTAAACTCATTTCTGAAGAGCAACTTGACGCAAGTTAAAAGTGAAAACAGCTCACTTCCGTTTACCGTCCGCGTCTCAAAAACGCGTGTGCTTAAGCTCCCTATTATTTATTAGCTCGAACCTAAAGGATAACAAAATAGAAAACTGTGACGAAAAGTGCTTTGCTGATGTTGACTTCTACTGGATTCAAATTCTGCCACGAAATATCAGCATTGTGCATTTTAACAACTTTATAAATTCTCCAGCGGTAACAGAACATGATGACAGAAAATGGCGTGTTCTGAGGAATGATCAGAATTGGAAAATAGAGCTTTTTAAGCTCTATCTTGCAAATAGCAAGATCTGGATGGGGACTGACGTCGAAGCCGAAAGCAAATTGAGAATGGAGTCAAGAATGGATGCAATCCAGGAGAGTGCTCCGGTTACAATGATGAACCTTTTTGTAAAAATGATGTGATACTTAGCTGGTTTCACTATTTTGTAACATCTGTTTAATGCCACGAGTGTCATGGTGAAGATAGAGGTTGGCGCTAGGGATAACATGGAAATGACCATAAAATAACATGCTGGAATCCCATATCGCCATTCACTTGTGGATAGCATTCCAACTGATAGCGGCATCGCAAACAGAGCTTGCAGAACGTCGCATACTGGCCAAAGAGATGAGGAAGTAATTGCTTGGCTTGCTTAGTCTGGGGTTTCTGCACACGGCAGTGCAGACCAGGAGATATCCAAAGAGCGAAGGAAGCGTACCGAGGAGAATATAGCAATTTCCAAAACGTCAGTGGGCGTTTGTGGTTGATCATGTTTTGCCACAAATTTTCAGTGTTGGTTTGTGTGATCCATTGACCATTGGTAGTGAGTATTAATTTACATTGTTAAGCTTTCCCTTGGTTCCTAGAGCATTCAGTCTGCTCGTTTGAAACTTCGAGTGGCGAGGCCCATGTTGAGATTGAGTTAGCTTGCTTTCCACAAGAAATAACTCATAGCAAGGGACCTCATTCGTCTGCTCTATTTATTAGCAACTTATTGCCCTGCGTATTTCCTTCAACCCTCAACATTTACATACTGTCGTATCTTGGAGTACTAATTTCTACGGAATGGAAAAAGCTTGTTCCTGTTTGCATTAATTTCTTTGCTTTATTTTCCTTTGTTTCTATTCCAAGTTTTAATTTTAGGGATGGCATATATATGTCCATAACGTTTTCTTTACACCTTATTAAGCATAGACCGCACTTGTCGTGTTGGTTAAGCTCGGTTTGCTGGGAAAAAAAATTACGTAACAAACTCTGTCATCTTTTGGCCACCGAAGTGGCCATTTATTTTTAGTAACAACTATATGCCCAAATCAGATGAAAGTTTCCCAGCAAGGGTGACAGGAAACCCGAACAACTGTTAATAATATTCAGTCTCGGGAAAAGCAGGAATGGGTGTGTGAGAAAAACCTAGTTGGCTTCGCCTTGAATACTTAAAGTGCCCATATCATCAAAATTTTTATTTTCCATCTGATCCTATATTTCATGCAATGAACTTCTGCGAAAAAAAATTCGATTTGGATAAAAAACGATTTTTTATGACGCTTTAAAAACCTGAAAATACTATTTCCTTGCGGTCCACCCGTGCTGCTGATCACAGCATCGACATGTTCAGAGTTGTGACTTGAATTCAAGTACGTGTGACTTCAGGCTTGACTTATCTCGCTTGTTTTACCTCTGTAAATTTAGCTTCGTAGTCCATGCAAAATGCTTCTTTCCAGCATTTTGTATGGACTACTAAATTAAATTTACAGAGTTAAAACAAGCGAGATAAGTCAAGCCTGAAGTCACGTTTCTACGTCACAACTCATTCAAAACGAAGGGAAGACTGGTGCGAATGGTGGACCAAAATGGCGGCAAATTTGAATGTTTTTAAAACTTCCAAAAAAGACTGCATTTTATCCAAATCGAATTTTTCTTTCGCAGAAGTTCAGTGGGTGATATATAGAATCAGATAAGAAAATTAAAAATTTTGACGATTTGGGCACTTTAAGGAAAAGAGCTGAGGATGAACGTAGCTCATCTGCGCCTTACCACGAGGAGTGTAATGTTGCGTAACTGCATGATCATTTATTATCATTTACTATTTACAAAAATTTATTTGCTGAATAATTATCCTTTAGCAACAAATGAATAAAGTTCACTTGTTGAAACAAAAAGAAGTTTTAAAGCATTAGTCAAAGTTCAGAAACAAGGTCGAACGCTTCCATTGATCAAAGTCGTTTTTGAATGTTTATTTTCGGTTATACAATTTTCTTGTCTTTCAAAAAAATTGAAAATGAAATGGTGATGCAATAGCCCTTTTCACTGTTAATTTTTCTCATTTGCATTACAATGTAATCTAACGTCGATGCAAGGCAATTTCGGTTTAAAACTACAAAATAGCCCAAAATAGGCCCTTTGCAGTTTACGATCACATGGTACAAAAACCGCCATGCTGGAGAGCAAACCGCCCACTGGGATATCCAAAACAAAAGAATATTTAGTTAAGTTGCTTTGTTTTGGAGGTCCCAGTGGGCAGTTTGCTCTCCAGCATGGCGGTTTTTGTACCATGTGATCGTAAACTGCAAAGGGCCTATTGCCTCGCATACATGCTAGATTTTATTGCAATGCAAATGAGGAAAGCTAACCGTAAAAAGGGCTATTGTAATTCTTGTAGTTCTCCTGCTGCTTTATGCTTTTTTTTTCTGTTCTGAAATGAATAGATTAACCTTGCTTTGTGTTAATGCTATGAAAACTACAATAACAACAAACAGCTATTCAAAGCGAGCGAAAGTAGACAATTGATATTTTCCAAGCAAACGTACAAACCTAAATACAGTTGGATTATATATTACATATTAAAATTTCAGTTCATTTCATTTTGTAAAGACTAAACGACCTGCAAAATACACAAATGTGTATGCTTGAAAAAAATTAATACAAACTTTAGGTATAGAAGAAGCTCAGTGTTAATAACCGCCAACGGTCAAAACCCCGAAAATTTTGACAGCAAATTACTGCCCAGGACTTCTCCCTTAGAGACGCCCAATCTCTAAGGCTGAAAGCCGTGGGAACAAGGTTGCTGTTAACCGTCGAAATCCGAAAACTCTAATCGACAACCGTCAATCTACTGCCCTCCTCCCCCCTTCCCCTATCGAGACCTTCTGGTAGAGTTTTCTAAAAATAGATTCTTAGAGCAACTGCAGTGATTAGATATGCACACGTTTCGTATCTGTTGAATCAAAACTATTATGTTTACAGTAGACAGCACTCAATCCAATTCAGCAATGCGTTTTAATTGTATGTGACACCTATTTCCAGAAATCGATTTTTCATTTTCTATTTTGATTTTTCGAATTAGTGCTCAACTTTAAGGACAGCAATTTATAATCGAGTACGCTAAGCAACACTGTCGCACTAATGTTTGCATACAATCTACTAGACCACGGCAATACCACATCAAGGCAAAACTACAAGTTTATTTAACCCTTAATTTATGAATTTACTTATACTATTGACAATGTTATATTTTTAGATTTCTAGTTTGTATTTTCTTTTGTTTACTTGTTTATTAATTAATGCACATTTACATTATTTTAAGAGTGAGTAGCTTCTAAGCTAAGCGGGGTTGTCACTATAACTAAGTACATAACATCATCAACATACAAGTATCAAAAGAGATCTCGTGATAACCCACATGGATATCACTGTTGTTATATGAAGCTATCATATACAAGTTGTGTTTCACATCTACTACATCAACAGCAATATAGACATTAACTATTTCGTGCCCTAATTCACAGCTTCTATTTCCATGACTATTTTGGTGCAACGGGTAGGGTCAATTTGCGTCAAGCTACTTTTATTGCTTTATACTATTAACAAATTTCGAACTAAGTAATTAGGCACACTTTTATTGGTGGTTTGCATCGGAAATAAAAATCGTAACCATTCAATAAATTAAGTCAAGAATCAGGTATATGATAGACAATTGATAGACAAAAAACATCGCCGAGATTTAGGTCTGTGCGGTTTTTCATTGCCGCGTTATTCGGTAAACAGTTTCAGCTAAATTTATAGAGCTTTGTATGGAGACGCCATGTTGGTGCCCTTCCGAGGGGCACCAACATGGCGGCCGGAAACCTACAGAAACATCTGTCATTGAGTTTTGCCACTGAAACGAAAAATTATTACCTTAGAGTTCTAAGACATTGAAAGTAATACTTCTTCTAGTGCAAAAACTGTTCAGTTACCAAAAACGTAAGCGATAACTGCTCTTTTGACCTAGGCGTGATCCTTCTCGGACCGCCATTTAATGTCACGCAACGTATAAACTTGGAAATTCAAATGTCCTCTATAAGAAAATGAAGAAACCTATCGAGCTTAAACGTCGTAAATCGCCAAGTTTTGATAAGGTCTTATGTCTGATGACACTAAAACGCTAGTAGGATTGCTTCAAACAATTAAATTTGATCTTTCCCATGACTAAACGTTACGGTAATGTAGAAGCTGCAAACACGCATGTAATCTCCATGAAACACTGACGCATGGAGCACTAATTTGAAATTAGCTGAATGTAAAGGCGTGTCCCGTAGAAACTTACTTGGACAGAGTGTCAATAGTATAAAGCAATCAAATTTGCTCGAGCAAACTGATTTTTTTCCCATGAGGCTGTATGCAATATTCATATAAGCGGATGAAACAATTTATGGAATGGCAATTTGAAAATTAGCTAAAACTATAAATGCGCCCGATTACTTATCTCGACATAGCATATTGTTAATGGTACAAAACAATAAAAATTGCTTCAAACAAATTGATTTTTTCCACGCCCAAAATAGGTTAAAGTAGAAGAAGCTGTATCCAACATGCATTTAAACTCCGTGAAAATTTATAGAGCACTTATTTGAAATTAGCTAATTATTCTTTGTTTCCATGTGACGTCATCATTTTCCAAAATTACAAATTAGCAATCCTACTAGCGTTTTAGTGTCATCAGACATAAGACCTTATCAAAACTTGGCGATTTACGACGTTTAAGCTCGATAGGTTTCTTCATTTTCTTATAGAGGACATTTGAATTTCCAAGTTTATACGTTGCGTGACATTAAATGGCGGTCCGAGAAGGATCACGCCTAGGTCAAAAGAGCAGTTATCGCTTACGTTTTTGGTAACTGAACAGTTTTTGCACTAGAAGAAGTATTACTTTCAATGTCTTAGAACTCTAAGGTAATAATTTTTCGTTTCAGTGGCAAAACTCAATGACAGATGTTTCTGTAGGTTTCCGGCCGCCATGTTGGTGCCCCTCGGAAGGGCACCAACATGGCGTCTCCATACAAAGCTCTATAAATTTAGCTGAAACTGTTTACCGAATAACGCGGCAATGAAAAACCGCACAGACCTAAATCTCGGCGATGTTTTTTGTCTATCAATTGTCTATCATATACCTGATTCTTGACTTAATTTATTGAATGGTTACGATTTTTATTTCCGATGCAAACCACCAATAAAAGTGTGCCTAATTACTTAGTTCGAAATTTGTTAATAGTATAAAGCAATAAAAGTAGCTTGACGCAAATTGACCCTACCCGTTGCACCAAAATAGTCATGGAAATAGAAGCTGTGAATTAGGGCACGAAATAGTTAATGTCTATATTGCTGTTGATGTAGTAGATGTGAAACACAACTTGTATATGATAGCTTCATATAACAACAGTGATATCCATGTGGGTTATCACGAGATCTCTTTTGATACTTGTATGTTGATGATGTTATGTACTTAGTTATAGTGACAACCCCGCTTAGCTTAGAAGCTACTCACTCTTAAAATAATGTAAATGTGCATTAATTAATAAACAAGTAAACAAAAGAAAATACAAACTAGAAATCTAAAAATATAACATTGTCAATAGTATAAGTAAATTCATAAATTAAGGGTTAAATAAACTTGTAGTTTTGCCTTGATGTGGTATTGCCGTGGTCTAGTAGATTGTATGCAAACATTAGTGCGACAGTGTTGCTTAGCGTACTCGATTATAAATTGCTGTCCTTAAAGTTGAGCACTAATTCGAAAAATCAAAATAGAAAATGAAAAATCGATTTCTGGAAATAGGTGTCACATACAATTAAAACGCATTGCTGAATTGGATTGAGTGCTGTCTACTGTAAACATAATAGTTTTGATTCAACAGATACGAAACGTGTGCATATCTAATCACTGCAGTTGCTCTAAGAATCTATTTTTAGAAAACTCTACCAGAAGGTCTCGATAGGGGAAGGGGGGAGGAGGGCAGTAGATTGACGGTTGTCGATTAGAGTTTTCGGATTTCGACGGTTAACAGCAACCTTGTTCCCACGGCTTTCAGCCTTAGAGATTGGGCGTCTCTAAGGGAGAAGTCCTGGGCAGTAATTTGCTGTCAAAATTTTCGGGGTTTTGACCGTTGGCGGTTATTAACACTGAGCTTCTTCTATACCTAAAGTTTGTATTAATTTTTTTCAAGCATACACATTTGTGTATTTTGCAGGTCGTTTAGTCTTTACAAAATGAAATGAACTGAAATTTTAATATGTAATATATAATCCAACTGTATTTAGGTTTGTACGTTTGCTTGGAAAATATCAATTGTCTACTTTCGCTCGCTTTGAATAGCTGTTTGTTGTTATTGTAGTTTTCATAGCATTAACACAAAGCAAGGTTAATCTATTCATTTCAGAACAGAAAAAAAAAGCATAAAGCAGCAGGAGAACTACAAGAATTACAATAGCCCTTTTTACGGTTAGCTTTCCTCATTTGCATTGCAATAAAATCTAGCATGTATGCGAGGCAATAGGCCCTTTGCAGTTTACGATCACATGGTACAAAAACCGCCATGCTGGAGAGCAAACTGCCCACTGGGACCTCCAAAACAAAGCAACTTAACTAAATATTCTTTTGTTTTGGATATCCCAGTGGGCGGTTTGCTCTCCAGCATGGCGGTTTTTGTACCATGTGATCGTAAACTGCAAAGGGCCTATTTTGGGCTATTTTGTAGTTTTAAACCGAAATTGCCTTGCATCGACGTTAGATTACATTGTAATGCAAATGAGAAAAATTAACAGTGAAAAGGGCTATTGCATCACCATTTCATTTTCAATTTTTTTGAAAGACAAGAAAATTGTATAACCGAAAATAAACATTCAAAAACGACTTTGATCAATGGAAGCGTTCGACCTTGTTTCTGAACTTTGACTAATGCTTTAAAACTTCTTTTTGTTTCAACAAGTGAACTTTATTCATTTGTTGCTAAAGGATAATTATTCAGCAAATAAATTTTTGTAAATAGTAAATGATAATAAATGATCATGCAGTTACGCAACATTACACTCCTCGTGGTAAGGCGCAGATGAGCTACGTTCATCCTCAGCTCTTTTCCTTAAAGTGCCCAAATCGTCAAAATTTTTAATTTTCTTATCTGATTCTATATATCACCCACTGAACTTCTGCGAAAGAAAAATTCGATTTGGATAAAATGCAGTCTTTTTTGGAAGTTTTAAAAACATTCAAATTTGCCGCCATTTTGGTCCACCATTCGCACCAGTCTTCCCTTCGTTTTGAATGAGTTGTGACGTAGAAACGTGACTTCAGGCTTGACTTATCTCGCTTGTTTTAACTCTGTAAATTTAATTTAGTAGTCCATACAAAATGCTGGAAAGAAGCATTTTGCATGGACTACGAAGCTAAATTTACAGAGGTAAAACAAGCGAGATAAGTCAAGCCTGAAGTCACACGTACTTGAATTCAAGTCACAACTCTGAACATGTCGATGCTGTGATCAGCAGCACGGGTGGACCGCAAGGAAATAGTATTTTCAGGTTTTTAAAGCGTCATAAAAAATCGTTTTTTATCCAAATCGAATTTTTTTTCGCAGAAGTTCATTGCATGAAATATAGGATCAGATGGAAAATAAAAATTTTGATGATATGGGCACTTTAAGTATTCAAGGCGAAGCCAACTAGGTTTTTCTCACACACCCATTCCTGCTTTTCCCGAGACTGAATATTATTAACAGTTGTTCGGGTTTCCTGTCACCCTTGCTGGGAAACTTTCATCTGATTTGGGCATATAGTTGTTACTAAAAATAAATGGCCACTTCGGTGGCCAAAAGATGACAGAGTTTGTTACGTAATTTTTTTTCCCAGCAAACCGAGCTTAACCAACACGACAAGTGCGGTCTATGCTTAATAAGGTGTAAAGAAAACGTTATGGACATATATATGCCATCCCTAAAATTAAAACTTGGAATAGAAACAAAGGAAAATAAAGCAAAGAAATTAATGCAAACAGGAACAAGCTTTTTCCATTCCGTAGAAATTAGTACTCCAAGATACGACAGTATGTAAATGTTGAGGGTTGAAGGAAATACGCAGGGCAATAAGTTGCTAATAAATAGAGCAGACGAATGAGGTCCCTTGCTATGAGTTATTTCTTGTGGAAAGCAAGCTAACTCAATCTCAACATGGGCCTCGCCACTCGAAGTTTCAAACGAGCAGACTGAATGCTCTAGGAACCAAGGGAAAGCTTAACAATGTAAATTAATACTCACTACCAATGGTCAATGGATCACACAAACCAACACTGAAAATTTGTGGCAAAACATGATCAACCACAAACGCCCACTGACGTTTTGGAAATTGCTATATTCTCCTCGGTACGCTTCCTTCGCTCTTTGGATATCTCCTGGTCTGCACTGCCGTGTGCAGAAACCCCAGACTAAGCAAGCCAAGCAATTACTTCCTCATCTCTTTGGCCAGTATGCGACGTTCTGCAAGCTCTGTTTGCGATGCCGCTATCAGTTGGAATGCTATCCACAAGTGAATGGCGATATGGGATTCCAGCATGTTATTTTATGGTCATTTCCATGTTATCCCTAGCGCCAACCTCTATCTTCACCATGACACTCGTGGCATTAAACAGATGTTACAAAATAGTGAAACCAGCTAAGTATCACATCATTTTTACAAAAAGGTTCATCATTGTAACCGGAGCACTCTCCTGGATTGCATCCATTCTTGACTCCATTCTCAATTTGCTTTCGGCTTCGACGTCAGTCCCCATCCAGATCTTGCTATTTGCAAGATAGAGCTTAAAAAGCTCTATTTTCCAATTCTGATCATTCCTCAGAACACGCCATTTTCTGTCATCATGTTCTGTTACCGCTGGAGAATTTATAAAGTTGTTAAAATGCACAATGCTGATATTTCGTGGCAGAATTTGAATCCAGTAGAAGTCAACATCAGCAAAGCACTTTTCGTCACAGTTTTCTATTTTGTTATCCTTTAGGTTCGAGCTAATAAATAATAGGGAGCTTAAGCACACGCGTTTTTGAGACGCGGACGGTAAACGGAAGTGAGCTGTTTTCACTTTTAACTTGCGTCAAGTTGCTCTTCAGAAATGAGTTTAAGAAGTTCTTTATTCTAAGAAAGCCGCAATCAGTTGGCACCGATTCCAATTAGTCATAAACTGAAAAAGGTTCTGATCAACGGTTTTGTTCGTTATAATTTATTGAATTTTTTTATCAGGAGAATCGAGGTAACCTTTTTTTTCCTCACTCGCTGTTTAAGATGTTCATGATCGGCTATTGATGAAAAAAATGAAACTGTGGAAGAAAGCAAAAAATATATATCCAGGTATAAATAAATTCAGGAAAACTTCAATCATGATATTCCAACAAAGTTTATTTCCCATTCCATGAACAGTCAATATTACAATAATCAAGAGCAATGAGTTTTCGCCATATATGTAAAAAAAAAACATACAAACAAAAAACAAACGATTTCGAGAGTCGGCGTAATAGTTTTCCATCTATATGCACTATATAAGTTTGGGCAACAAAATCGGTGTTTATTTAACATCTGTCAATGAATATATTGTTTTAGATAGAGTTGTACTGTAAATA
>JAHPZR010050827.1:22500-25589 GCA_019787425.1 Platygyra sinensis | reverse complement strand
GTGTAAACACAATTTATTATATATGCAAAACACGGGTTTAAAAGTCTGAAAGCCTGAAAATCCTGTGCTGTATATTAATTCAGCCGCGTACACACGTATTGCATTCTTAAACTATTGAGTCTTTGACGTCGTTTTTTCCTCGACCCAGCTCTCTTAAGATTTTAAAGTTAGTAATGGTGGACCAATAAATAAGAAAATTCCAGTTAAAATAAACAGGTGCCTTTTTAAAATCAGAACTTAAAACTTGGGTCAGTTAGTGTTTAGCTAACATAGTTTTGAAATCCAAAACAAAAAAGAATTGTTTTTTGGGGGGCTGGGGTGGAAGTGTCATTTTATTCCGGTATAATTTCAGCATTATACCTCTAGCTGAACATAATTTTTGAGCATAATATCCTTGTTTCATGGGTGACACCCGAAAGCATCATACTCTATTTTTTGAGCATAATCCGACAGACCCTAGAGTTCACGACTGATGATCAAGAAATCAATCGCTATGGTTGAGTTTATCGATTGGTGATCAAAAATGTCGATCACTGTGCAAATGCTGTGTTGAATGCGAGTCAGTTCGATCAAAGGTTGTTTTGATTGATAAGTCTATTCGATCAAAGACAAGAGTCAGTTCGCTAGAAAATTGTAACCATTGTGTATTAAACTTACTATTTATCAAATCTGATTAAAAATATTTCCTGATACAGTTAACTTCGGAGTTGTGCAGAACACATTCTTCGACCTGGTCTTAAGGAACATGGCCGCCAGCCGTCTGTTTCCATATTTAGTATACCTATATTTTAAGATCCCTGAAAGCCTAGGCGCTTGGGAAGACACCAATCTCCTTCAGGCAAGCTCTTATTAAGATAATTTCGCATTTATTTTTCAGCTATTCGTGACGATTCTTTGCGGTCAAAACCAGCTGAAAATTATCTTGTTTAACAAGATTGAACTCCTGCAAGGTAAGTGTTGTACTTTTTTTGAAGGGGACCTCATTTTGCTTTTGAATCAAGTTTGAAGTACAGTACAGGTCGAAGATATCGGGCCCAAAATACGTGCATAAAATGCGCCTGCGTGTCAAACACGCACGCGTCTGCATCTTTGACACGCGCATGAGATACGCGCAGAAAGCAAATTCATTAGTATTTATGAGTTAGCCTATTGTTCGCCTATTGTAGTTATTTTGTTAGTTTTGATGGCTGTTTGAGGTATACATGTTTAAGGCACTGGCTATTCAGCTCGACATGTTTTGTGTTTGTTATGGTTCACAAGTAAGCGTGGCTATATACATTGTAGCGTCCACACATTTGTCAAAAAGTCCTGCAAAATCGCAGATTTCAATTTGGTTGCTATTTTCACAATCAAAGGGAGTCGATGTTCTCTTATTCAAGCTGAATTACATTGTGTGATATGCTTACAGCTTCAAGAACCAAGGACATAAAATCTCTAAACGTTACGAAATTACACGACTTGTCGCGTGTCTCGTTTGAAAGAACATGGCAACAATTTTCTCTCCCAATATTTACATCGGATGCCTCACAATGTGAACCCTTTCTTGTTTTTAGCACTTTCTTATGCTCTGTAGAACCAGAGATATAAAAATTCGAAACTTCTCGTCGCGAAATGGTCAAAAGAATTGGTTATTATAGCAATGTTATTTATCACACATATCATGTCGACGCGTCGTTTGTCTTGCCGTATTAAACATACATACAATCCGCTCGCAAAAACTTGTCTTGCCTGGCACGTTAAAATGAAGTTCATTTCTAATAAGAGCTTAAACAACGGAACATCTTCCCATTTCAAGCCCTTTCTTACGTCTTACTGAACCAGAGATACGAAAATTCAAAATTTCCCGTCGTGAAATCTTCAAAACAATCGGTCATCACATGACGCGTCGCTTGCCTTTAATTAAACCTGAACATACAAACAATTCGCTCGCAAAAACTCTTCATGTCTGGCGCGTCAAAATGAATTTCGTTTCAAATAAAGAGCTTAAACAACGGAACATTTTCCCATTTCAAACGCTCTCTTATGCCTTACAGAACCAGAGATACGAAAATTCAGATCTTCCCGTCGCGAAATCTTCAAAGGGTTATCACACATGTCGACGGGTCTCTTTAACAATTCGCTCGCAAAAATTGAATCTCGACTACAGCTTCAATTGATACACAGTCAAGGTACAGTTTTAGTGCGACTTTGTTTTACGTATCAAAATTAACCACGCTTGAGAATGGTACTTGTTAGACTGGAGGATGTTTCTTTGGGACCAGAACCATGCTGCTCTTCCTAAATTTATTGCGTGACGAGCCAGTGCTTTGAGAGCCATGAGAGGCTTGAACTCACAGCCGAAAGTTTCGTGGCTTCCCGTGGCAGCATTAAATTACACATGTCAAGTTAATTTCTGTTACATTAAGGCATGTTCCGCAAGAAAATTTGTTTTAAGCTACAAATGAAACTTCTCTGCCTTCGTATAAAAGCTAGATGGATCCCAGACGAAACTACTGTGTTGACTCTTATTGTTGACTTTTGATAAACAGGCTGGCCAATCACAATCTTTGGTTCCCACGGCTAAAATATCACGGTGAATCATAGTGGGTGAATCACCGTGAATGAACAAGAAAGGTTTTCCTCTGAATTTATATATTTTTTTCTTCAAGTGCTTTGATAGCAGGAAAATGAACGATAGAAACGGAAGGTTTGACACAATTTACACTGGGAAACAAAATGAACATTAGACACGTTGTAAACGCTGAATTAAACTCTGCGCAGTTTGGAATTGAAAATGTAACGCCGTGCACGAGAATTTCAAGGAGTTGTGTAAATTTTGTTCTTTGTTCCTCGCTTACCCGGCAAAAGAGAGAAGTTTCAAACAGCAACACCACAAGCCGTTATAACAGAGAATCAGTGGCTAGGATTGTTTTCGTTTACATTCAGTCCATAACAAAAATATTTGAGTAAAAGTCGGACATTTGTCAATGATTAGCGACTGTACACCAACAACGTGCGAATCGGCTGTTTGTTTCTCGGTGAAGATACTTTTAGCAGTGTCTGTAGGAACTGCCTTTTGTCTTTCTTTTTGTTGTGCAGAAGAATGCCAC
>JAHPZR010050827.1:5000-17500 GCA_019787425.1 Platygyra sinensis | reverse complement strand
TGTACTCAATACTCATGTATCTGCCAATGCAAGTCTGTGGAAGATGCAGTGTACCGTAAACGTCCATGTATAAGCCGCACTTTTTTTCACTAAATTGAAGCCCAAAATCAAGGGTGTGGCTTATCCAAGGATACATCTGTGTTTGGAGATCGCAAAAACCTAATTAATATTCATAAAACTTCTTAAGTTGTCAAGAAATAAACATAAAAGAAACTGAGAGTTTGTTGCTGTTGTTTGTTGACTTTTTTCATGATTGGTGGCTCCTAAAGGAGCCATTTGTGTCTTTGAGTGTTTATCCGCGAATCTCGCTCTCCAAGAGTGCTTTCAAGTGATTAATTTTCACTTCACTCGAACAGCTAAACACCAACCTACAAGGAATCTCTATTCCTCTACACAGCTGTTTTCAGTGACATCTATGGCCAGTCAATTCCACGCATATCTTTCCACCACGTGTGATAAAATACCACAAAATTTGCGAGTACTCACGAGGGAAATGGCCGACTATTTCGTTGTTTTTTACACTTTCCCGGCAAATTTGTCGACTTTGTTGTCAAGCTCCTGATCTGCCTGAAGTTTTTCGCCTATTGCCGGTTTTCAAACAACTTTATAGACGTGATATCCCCGAACAGCCGAGTCGAAAGTAGATTTCTCCTTGTTTGAACTGCGATGCTTTTTTGCGCGACCCAGGCCCTGTCCCAGACTCCTCCCCACATCGAAAGCTTGGCTACTAAGCACTCGTTCGTTTTGTTGCAATGGTAAAGTTTATGGCGTGATTTGAAGTGATAATCTTGAAAAATTGGGTGGAAAGACCATTTTAAGTTGAAGATGTCATAAATTCAAACGGAAAAGGAGGTACAGCAAATGAAATTTCACTTACTTTAGACTTGATAAATGTGAAAGATGGCAGCAACTTCTGCTTCGGTGTTTCGAAACCTTGATTGTTTGTCCTTGTTTGCTCATAGCAAGTACAACTCTGCTGGCATTTAAAATTTTATTGTTTTTATTTTTTTCCAAAATCTGCGCTTCCTAATTGGGAGTACGGCTTATACATGGACGTTTACGGTATGTTGACCAGTCTTGAGTTCTCCCTTTTTAGCAATGCTGATACACCATTATTCTTGCCAACCATTTCTGAAGCTCCATCGGAAGCCAAGCTCAGGAAATTTTGAACCTGAAGGTCATTCTTAGCCAGTTTGGGTGTTTGGTGACGCAGCATCCTCAATAGGATCTTTGACAGCTTAAAAGCGGATTTGCACATTTGCATTTTCCACATACCAGATGAAAATGATGTTTTGTTCTTTCACTTGAATGTCAGTAACATCGTCCACCATGAGGCGATAACACTTCGCTTCTTTTGCAGCTTTTGTGATCTTTTCCTTTATCACTCTGCCCATCGTTGCGAGGATTCCTCTTGCTGACCACAGTGATTTGTGTTGGAAATGCTCTAGCTTTTCCAGTCCTATCATCTACATCATATTTAACATGGAGGGGAAATTTCGGTAGGCAGTGCCATGCTGAACATGGCCAGTACAGCGACGTAAAAGTGCTCTACAAAATTTCATGCCTATGGAGGTTATGCTCGTCAAGTTTTTAAAACGATTTATTTATGCAGCAATGGAATCTTGGTGTTTCTGTCCACTGCAGTGCTCCACAAGTGCTGAGGTCTGAAAACGCACAGTGGGTTCCATTCCATATGATGCACTCTTATTGTGCTTGCTTTTGGCCTGGTGAAGTTGGCTGAGTACGTACCCTTTTCTTTAATGAAAAGCAACCACCACAGCCCTGTTGTTGCATCGTAAGTTAAATTGTGTCGAAAGATCCATGCATGGTCAAGTTTTTCTTTCCTTTCTCCTTCTGGTAGTTGCATGTAGTTTCAGTGCAGTGTTAGAAACTGTGCACAACTTCATCTGCTGAAAATAGATCACTGATCATTTCGTGCATAGTATTGATATGGGGCACACTACTAGGCTTTGTTGAAGTTGACCTGCTACAAGGTGTAGGTGATGTGCTGGCCACTGAATCTTTCATAAGCATTTTTTGAAGAGAAGCGCTCTTACTAGGCTTAGGATTGGGTGACTGACTGGTAGGTTCTTCAATGGTTGTAGCTGACAGTATTGGCTGCCCATATACGCTCCAGCACTCCACGGGATAAGTGCCATTAATCCACATGATCTCAGTGTAGTTGACTAGGGCTTCTAGAGGGACAGGTGGACAATTCTGATGTATACAGTGAAACTGCACCTCAATGCATTTACTGAGAAGAGCTGTGTGAATGGTTGTCTCACCAGCTTGAAGGTGCCATCTAGATACCAGGTCTTTGCCCTGACCAACTGTTGCGGCTGGGCGTCAGTGGCAAAGACGAGGTGCTGCTTGCTACCAGCACGGACATCTGCACGTACAAAATATTCTGGCAGGCATTCTTCATCGGGTTCAAACTGCAGGTCAGTTGGGTCTTTAGGGCGGCTCCTCTTCTGGCAGCCGCCCAAAAAATAGGGCAGATGTCGAGAGGCAGATCTATGATGACGATGATGATTCCTAGTAATATTGTTTTTTTTCGCTTTCATTAGAATGGGAATGAGCAAGAATTGGTTTGTGTGCCTATTTGTTACCCATAGTATTTCACAATGCAAGAATTGTTAACCATGGTGCGTTATGGAGACTTTGGGTTGTTTGCATCCTCGTTTGATTCTGCAGCTAAAATGTACCCAAAATCTGGAGAATGTGACCTCACACTGTGTGACCCAGCTAAAAGTGAAGTGAACTGAAGGTGTGAAGTTTGGAAAGGCTTTAACCACAAGCAAGTTTTGTAATACAGTCTGAGAGTGATTGAACTCTTAAATAGATAAGTTATTGCAACTTAGGGAATCAATTACTATATAAAGAAACTGACTTTTATACTATGGACAATCATCACTTGTTGTAGTAATAGTGTCAAATTATTTTCTTACAGTACGTTGTGTCATGTAGACTCTTGCTGTAACAACTCATGTAGGAAACTCGTACTCCATCATTGTACTCATTAGTGCCCTTACACCAGTACTGTAAGCGATTGTTTTTTTGCCTGTAGCCATGCCAAAAACGTGCTCTTCCAAAAATTTAAAGCACATTTTCAAACTTGTAGGGTACTCAGTATTGAATATGTGATGTGCCTTAACAGTCAAAAACGTGGCTTCCCTATAAGAATCTATTTCCATAACTACTTCATTGTCAATGACAAGAAAAACTTGAACTTCGTCACTTGTGTCTGTAGCCACCAAATGGCTTTCAGAGGACAGCTTTCTTACAAAGTGATTGAATTCATCACTTTCTTAGAGCAAAATCAAAAGACAAAAACAAAGTTAAACGACTAAGAGCAAAAACTTTATTATAAGTGAGAAATGATTTAATGATAAGTGTAATATTTATAAATAAAATGCACTTTCATTGTTTGGCATTGTTTGCATAATGACTGACTATCATGTTGCAAACTTGCTTGCAGCAGTTTTGATAAAGTGGGTAAAAAAATGTTTCAAGCTTTGTTTCAGAGTAGCCTAGTAGGAAGCATCAAAAGGGATTCTCTCTACTGAAATTCCCTTCTTTGTGTGGACAATGAAGTCACACCATGAGGCTCCACTGGCACCCATCTTGCACTTGAGTATAATAGGAATGGTTCGTTTTAAGTATGCCTTGTCCATGAACAGCCTCACGAAAAAAGTTTGGATCCTTACATGCTTCCAGTGGAGTAACTTCATACTCTGTCTGTGGACACTTCAGCAAGTCCAAAACGATTTTGACTGCCAAAATCAACAACTCTGCCATCCGGTGAGGCTCCAAGAAATGGCATGTCCAAACAAACAACAAAACCAATCTTGAGAACCTTTACTGGCTTTATTTGGGTAAATATAATTTTTTCATATTGTTTAATGGCAATGGATTCATTTGATACCATGCTCAACACACCTTAAGAAGACCAACTTTGGATTGATGAGGTCGGCTGCAAACTTTTCATGACTCCTTTGTGTTTTTGAGATTAAGTCAAATTTTGAGGCAGTAAATCTGAATTTACATTCCATCTTCCACTGTTCAGACAATGACTGGTCTCTTGTGGCTTCTTCCATATTGTTTATCAGGTATGGCCTCATCCTCAATAGGGGAACAAGCAAGTGCTTTTTCAGCAACATCAAAGAACGTGTTAGGCAAAACAAAATCACTGCATGAGTCCAGAGGAAACCTGGAATAGGTAAATTCAATGTCTATGCTGATATCTTGGCATTGTCGAAATGTCCACAGTAGCCATGAAGTTTGCCTCAGTGTGGGTCAACTGATTGGTTGCCACAGAATTGTTTATGGAAGAATCATCTTTTTCCATAAAGCTAACCCCATCTGGGGATTTATTTGCTTTAGGGCGTTTTTAAATTTCATTCCGGCTTCAACAAGAGACATTTCACTCCTTCTCTGCTCTTAGTTTCGTCAAATTTAGTTTTTGAAACGATGGCTTCCATTACATGTACCTGTTGGGCAGTTATTAGAATTAATCACGTTTTATCTCTTCCACTTTTAATATACTCGTAGACACTGCAATGTAGTTGATAGAGAATTCTAAATTTTACAGAAACAAATTTGATGTGCTTGATTTCCAGAAGCAAATCAGTACAACAAAGCTGCTACCATGTACTTACCGCTTTATGAGTTGTGCCTTCCTCTCAAGTCCCTTAAGTGAATCACCACAGCATTGTAACCAAAACTTGAGTTCTTCATTCTTTAGTGGAGAAGGGGTTTCTTCCAGCCAATGCAGTTCCAGGAGTATCATATTTGGTAAGGATAACCATGTCTGAATCTAGACTTGAAGAGGCCATTTGTCATTGTGATTGTTCATCCATGGCCTACCAAGCCTTGTTTTCATGAATTTGAAACCAGGCCGTTTGGTGCAGCCACCATTTATGAATATGGTGTATTAAGTTGCTGGCTGCATGGAACATGGTGCAAGGATATAATAAATTCAAGATGGTGCGGCATCTTATGATAGAAATAAAACACAATGCACGTGTCACTGTTGTTTTCGTTTATTTACAAAGTGTTAAATTGTGCACTTCAATTGCAACTACAATTGTGAAATTGTAGCAACATAACTGAATTGATGGTAAATGGCTTTATACATGTACAGTAACAAATGAAAGAGGTTCCAATTTCACATGTCTAGAAGATGATTTGTTCCGTTTGAAGTTTAATTGAAAAATGGATCAGTAACATGGGCCTCCCTTACTAGTGTTTTTACATTTACAATTACTGTTGCATGAAAAGGGCAGTTAAACTTAGCTGTAAACTGTTTTGGGAACAAATGTCCTCTACAAAGTGTTGGAAATCGGTGGGATTTTTTTTGATGAACATCACAGTTTGACTGATAGCGGTGGTGTGTAACATTGTTTCCATACTCTGGTTATAGTTGTCTTGCCATAACAACGGTGATGTGCGTTACATCTCGATGTGCTGCTTTTCTGAAACCTTATAAAAACCACACCACCTGGGAATAACGGAATGCCTGATTTTATTTGTAGCTGCTCGGGCTGGCAACGCTTTTCTTCCATTGTTCCACTGACTAGCGCAATGATAACCAGTGGAATGTAACAAAAGACCAGTAATTACGATAACAAAGTTTGAAGTGTGGGGCTCGATATTTGGACTTTGTTTGTACTGAATGCAGAAATGAATTAATGGAAGTGAAAGAAACAGATACATGTATAACCTTGCACCCCTGTTAACCGAGTCATTCAGGTTGGCGCGAACAGCACTGCTGTCATCTTAAATAAGGCTCAGATTTTTGTTGTGTACCTTAATGCTTCAATAACTGTTGTTGTGTTGTGGGTTTTCTAGTACATCCAAATCAGTTGGCTGTTTATCGACATTGTCATGGTATGTTGAGCAACATATACAATATATTGAGAGAAATATCATTCAAGACTGGCTGCAAAATGAAAGTAACTAGTATGTCTTGGTTGAAATGGAATGCCACAGCTAAATGCTTAAGTTATCACATAAAAAGAAACATACTGACCTTCTTAACAATTTCCTTTAGCATGTCTGTGTTCTCTGAAGGGCTTTGCTTTCTGTAGCTTGTCCAAGGAAATGTCTTGCAACAGACCTGATGGATTTTGGCCCTGGATTAGTGCTTCTGTGACATGGTTGAATACATGAAGAGGAGCTCTGACTTGCTGCGGAACATCGATCTTTTTTTGACTTTGGTGGAACACTGCCAAGCTGGATTGCTGCATTGATCTCCTTAATAAATTACTCTCAGTACAAAATAATTATATGAATATTGAACAAACAGAAGAAACACCAGTATAATATTATAATAAAAATCCTAAAAAGGCAATTGCATAATTGAAATTACCCACAAATGCCTGGGTAAACTACAAACAAGTTCATTCTTGAAAGAAGGCAAACTTCTTGCATCCACAACAGTAACTGATACATTGTTCCATAACTTAATGATCTAGGTGAAGATTTAGTAATATGCGATCATGAATCTTCCTGGCAGGGGGGAAACCAGGGGAGAAGAGTGAGACCTCAATCCACATGGTCAGCTATGCAATTGTTTGCAGACAAGTAAGAATATAAACCAACTGTTTGGACTGTACAAACTCAAGAAAAAACCTGGAAATGTTCTGTGTATTTTGCCAACATGTATTGAATGTCGCACATTCCTGTCTTTCTAGGGTGTCCTAAAACCAACTTCTGATCGTACTCCTTCTGGAGACTGCTTAGTCAACTTTTAAGCTGGCTGAAAGAGCCCTTGATTTATGTTTATTGATACTTGGAAAATGACTAAATTATTTGCAAGTATTTTCTGGGCAAAATTTACTCCTTCACTCTCACCTCTACTTGCTGTTGTGAGACTGCTGACCAAAGTAAAAGACATTTGGAGTCTTGAATACTGCGGATCAAAGGTTGCCCCAATTGGGTGAGGTGTTGGTTTGGGTTGTTCAAGGAATTTTGTGTAGTGTTTTTTACCAAATGGCAGATAAGTGTATGGTATAGTACTAAAGCATGATGTAAGCAATTAAGAATCACATTTAAGACTTTGAACAGGAGACGGAGGTGTGAAGCATTGTTGTTAAGCCATTTTTCTTATACTGTTAAGACTTCAAATTTTTGCTTAATACAAAGTGCCCAGAAGCACCAAGTGTTCTCTGGTATAGTTGGTGGTTTGCAAATTGTTGTTGTTGTTTACCATGTGATGACTTAGCCATTCAAATCTGGCATGTGAAGATTGATTTACAGTGTTGTTTTCATTGCCTTTGATCCTTACATATTATTTTTGGAATCAGAATCAAGATTAGTGTCTCTTATATATATATAGAGCATCTGACAGGATGCAGTGGTGCGGATCCACATAATTCTCCTACCTCCGCATCCTTGGGGCATTTTTCAGCACAAAACTAGGAAAATTGCTACATATAAGCAAGAAAGCAACTGCTTAACATCCTCAGAAGCAAAAATAGCGCAGAGATTGATCATTTTGAAGAAGTTATTCACCCAAAACAGTGACCAAAACAACCCTTGTTCATAAACAATTTTACACCTCCAGGCGTTCCATGCATCTTCTGGCGATGGACCTGGGTTCTAGTTTCTGGACCTCCGGTATCCAGTTTTCTGCGTCCGATTTAATGCCTGGTTACTAAGCTTCGAAGAAAAACTATGGAAAAACTGTGTTGAACAAAGAAATACCTGTCCACGCATTGTAGCCAAAAGGTCAAACATGTCATGAAGGAGTTAAATTCTCGGTAAGACATAAATGTATCCTGTGTATGGTTGAAAAAGCCAAGGGAATAACTTCTGTAATCTGAACATGTCTGCCATCAAGAGCTCAGTTACTTGGCTTTGAAAGGGAACTGTCTGGTTAGAACACTGGCAAATGTCATTCCCAAAATCTTGCCTCTTGCTTGCAAAATGCTTTATTATGGGAACAGTCAAATTTCCAGTTTCCTTTGCTCTCATTGTCATTTGCTTGAATTGTCAAAATAATGTTGAAAAGCGTGGACCAGTCATGTGTATTATCTGAACATCAAATTTCTTGCATTTCTGTTTTGTATGGTTTCTTGAAACCAACTACGCCCATTTTCACTTGGCCAATCTCTTAGTTGGTGTAAACAGCCTTTGATACCTGTTTACTTGCAAAATGGTGGTTATGGTTGTTGTGTGTCTTAAAAAGGGGTGAGTCTACAAGTGTTTTAGAAAGATCGGTCCTCCACCACCCCTGCCATTCATTGTCTGCCCCCTTTAGCAATGCTAGAATACAATCATTATTATAATCATGACAATGTAATGGGTGAATTACTTACAATGACAATGCTATATAGAAAATAATATTGTTTCCTTTTTTCATTTTATGATTTCTTTTGATATATCTTTTGAGAGTAACACATTAAAACAAAATTAGTATGGCAGCAATTCATATGGTTTGACACACTTCTCCTGGCAATGGGAAAGCACTACATTAAGAATGGTTGGTGCACGATATACCAAGTGAATAGCAAGTCTCGAGTTACGTCACAAAGAACACAACGATCCTTCTCCCTTACACAATAACACAATAGACTTCACAGCATAGAACGAGACAATAGTACATATATTGACTTGGTTTGGTATATTGAGCATCACCCATAAGAACTTACTTTGATTAGCCACCTCTGCCCTGTTTTTGTAAGTGCAAAGAAATGTATTTTAGGGAGAAAAATTCAACAATGTGACACTTAACTAAGGATTATTGTTCTACTATGAGGGTTAAAAATTAATATTATTTTCAGTGATCTATAATAAAAGCACTTTTAGTTCCATCTCTCTTTAGGATTATTTAAAGCAATTAGCATTCTTGTATAAAATAATGTAATCAGCAAGGGCATTAGGTCATCCTGTGTAAGGGTCTTTTTCTGCCTGCTATTTTCAGAATTTTTGTTATCAGTCAGAATATCAAAGGTAATCATACTGGTAGGGTACATTGTATGTCCATGGCTTTTTGCTAAACAACTCCTCTGACAAAAAACCATGGGCTCTGAAACCATAAAAAACATTGAAATTTCCATAGTATTCAAAGGGAAGAGTTGAAGCAAGTTAAAGAGTCAACAAGAAATAAGGTACAGGTGTGTAATTCAGTCTGAGTTTTTTTTGGCTTAATTGCGTGGAACACAAATCATCGTAATATATGCATCAGGCAGTTCGCTTTGAACAAAGTTCTTTGCCCAAGTTATTGAGACCAACTCTGTCATGACACAAAGCATCATGGAGTTCAATTATCTGATCCTGTTGTATTTCTCAAACATAATGACAGAGACAACCCCCAGCCCTCCAGAGGTACAATACACTTAGCATCCCCAGGAATGAACCCCAACCTGCTGTGCACAACATAGCTGCCAACATTGTGTAGGAAAGTCTGTTGCCTTAGTCCTGTACTCCTCATCATACTGGTGGAGAAGATTCACCAGCTGTACAACAGTTCAAGCTACCTACATACCCACCTTTGTCCCAGAATACAGTGATGTTTGGCTAATCAGGGTCATACTTAGTATCTGTCAATGCCTCAACTTGTGGTCCAGCTGGTTAACCACTACTCTGTTGACCAAGCTGTCATGTATCAACCAAGGAATTATGCAAATACCTGTACACTTATGGAAAAGCTCTTGAACTCTAAACTCAGTGTCCATGGGCCAAAAGTTTATTTTATCTAATTCCAGTGTGAAAAGCTAAGGGCATAAAATCCCAAATTTCTGTCTTGTGTGCTACACAGGAATGTGATGTGAAAACACCTTTTTATCCAATTTCTGCCCTATTATCTGTCAAGTGGTCAATTACTGGAGCTTAAAAACAAAATTTCAAACTAAGCTCAAAAAGTGGTTGTGGTTGCTTACCAGAGGTTCCAAATACAGAGAGTTGGCTGGGAAGCTTGATCGCTGAGGAGAGGTGGTTGCAACCGGAGGTTTGACTGTATTACTGTCTGAACTGGAATTTCCATTTTTTTCCTAATGGAAATATAATACTCCTTTTTCATTTTCAGTTAAATGCTTGAAATAACTTTCTTTTGGCATGCTTAACATAGTCACTGCAGTACTTTAAAATTTAACTACCTCCTGCTGTTCCACCCCATCATGGTCATCATCATCATTCATCTTTTACAAAGAAACAACAAAGCTACTATTTACAGTTGCACCATTTTTTGCATGAGACATGGAACAAAATTTTGTCCTGAATCTTTTGCAACACCTTGAGTGCTGCCTACCATAAGCTTTGTTTTTACAACCTAGATGGTAGACACAGTTCATGCAAAAAAAAAAGGCTGAAGAAGTCCTTAAAGCAATATTTGTTTCAATTACTTTACTCTTTATACATTGAAATACAATATAATACAAATTTTGTCAACTCCCCGTGGGGGCTTTCCAGAGATGATGATAATAATAATAATAATGATGATAATGATGATAATGATAATAATGAGAATGAGAATGAGAATGATAATGATAATGATAATGATAATAATAATAATAATAATAATGATAATAATGAGAATGAGAATGATAATAATAATATAATGATAATAATGATAATAATAATGATAGTGATGATAATGATGATAATAATGATGATGATGATGATAATAATAATAATAATAATAAAAATTGAAATTGAAATTTTTTTTAAAAAAAGAACTAAAAAATTATTGATAAACAATTATTGAAATAGTATTTACATTTCTAATTGGACATTAAACATTGATTTAAGTGATGAGATTCACTTAATTTAAAATGGGGTTTTAAGGCATTCCACAAAGTTACAGTTTTGTAATAAAAAGATCTCTGTCCCGACTCGGCAGTATATTAAGTTGGGTAGATGATCTGGCCGTTCAACTGGTAATGTTCCCTCTGGAAATAAAATTTGAACTGAGGTAGTTTGGTACTTGACCTGCCAGGTTTAAAGCCCTAGATGACATCTCTTAGATACAGGTGGGACTTAACTGGTATCCTTCTTCAGTTTTTTAGGGTTTGCGTTACGGTATAGTGCACTGATACTCAAGGTACTTGGAAATTTATTCCAAACTTTTCATTCAGTTTGGTATGGTTTAGGTGTTGAATGACTGTATGTGTGTAACTTAATAACTGTCCATTGTTCTTTACTGAGTGGTCATTCACCATATGGATAGTTCCACAAGCAGGCGGTCTATCTCATCATCCCACGATGATGACATGTTCACTCATCTGGTGAAATGTAGTGCTGGTTAAGAAACAGAACCAGCAGCCTTAGTGCAACCAGGAGCCAACAGATTCTTTCTTCAAACCAGCAGATGAAATCACATATTGAAAACCTCAAAGGTAGAGTTGATGCCCAGGGAAATCAGATGTGGTTAGCCAGTGTGGTTTCCACAATGATTTCTGTACCAGCAAACTGCTGGTTGACAGCAGCTGTTACAAGAATGATTCTAAGGAATTACTGCCTTCTTCAGGGTGTTTAAGCTGCCACGTAAAATAACGAGATAGTTATTTGCATGCATGTGCCATTTTGAAACTGTTTGTGTGTGTGAAAAAATGCGCACGTGTCTTGAGACTTCATAGAAATGAGAAATTGCGATTTCAAAAAGGAAGTAAGATGTTACCACTCATACCTTGTAGTTATGTCAACTGTGATTTCATTATCCGTTTTCAGTATGTAAGGAGGTACAGTTAATCCAACAGCAAACTTCGGAAGAACTGAAAGCTTATAACAATGAAAGTTAGAATTTAACAAAACACAAACAGAACTAAGACTAAATCAATCAGGAACAAGTCTTGCCATATTGTTTTGCCTTAAACTGCACAGATGTATGATGGATATTCTGTAGAAGTTATTGAAAGAGGGAATTGTGTTAAGGAAATGCGATCATTCAGGGTACACTAGAAAAGAAAGAAATAGGCACTTTTTCTGAATTCTTGATTTTGCTGAAATTCTTAAATTATGTACCACTTTTGAATAAGCTTTGTTTCCCAACAGGAAAAAGTAAGGTGTTTGGCTTCTTGGAAGCAAAGTGTAGAGGTATTTCCACCAATTTTCATCACAATAGCAAATTTAGCCTCAAGACCTGGTGTTCCACTAATGGAATGGGAACATGTACGTATCTAAAGGCCAAGTTGTGGGCTGTGCCCTCTTTTCTTACAATGAGAGACTGGGTAGAGAGGAGGGGTGGCATTATCAATTCATAATCCTCATTTTCACCAATAAGTAAAAATTAAGGATATTCAAATTGCAAAATAGATCAGCCTCATCCATGAAACTTTATATCAATCTAATTTTGTTTACCATAAACGTGGTTCTAAATCTATCTATTGCTGGTTAAGCCAACTACTGTAAACTTTTTGCAGTTATTTGCAGTTTGTGTTAGAACTCGTAACTTCTTGCGACTTCTTGCAGGTAGGATTTTGAACTTCTTGCGGATAAAGCACAATTTAACTTCTTTTTGCCACTTGCGTGTTCTTGCGGCACAAGAACTTCTTGCGCCA
>JAHPZR010050826.1:0-28523 GCA_019787425.1 Platygyra sinensis | reverse complement strand
AGAGAATTATCTCGAGTCAGTAGTGTTTACTGAAGTGTGACGAAGGTCACGTGTGAAGTTTCGACAGAAGTCGTGTGGATATCTGGCAAGAGGCCATGTTTTTACAAAAGTGACAAAGGTCATGTGTAAAGTTTAGCAGAGGAGTGTTTATTCAAGAATAACTGACAAGCCTAGCATGTGCTTGTTGTGAAGTCTTGAGTGGAGTTACTGCGTTCATCTGGAATAAATAACCTTGTTGTTTCTGATATCTTGCGTTCCGTTTAGGCTACAAACTACCTGCCACTTAAAACATCAAACTTGCAACAGAAGTGTCTTGCCCAAGAACACACAGAATGTCCCTGGCCAGGGCTTAAACCCGGACCACTCACTCCGGAGTCGAGTGCACTAACTATGAGGCCACCCTGCCTCCCATTTAGGGGACTGAGTTGATTGATATTTAGCTTTCAGGTTATGGAATATTGAATATTATGTGGTCCTAATTGACATGTGTACATGGAATTATATATTTTGTTCATTACTTGATGCACTGATATGTTCAGTCATGTACGTTACAAATTACATGTGTTTGTTTTTTTACTAAGGGGTACCACAGCTAAGATATTTAGGTGAAAAGCAATAATACCTGAAGACTTTTCAAGGATTACTGTGTGGCATGCAAGATGTAAAATTCCTTCATACTGCCTTTGCAAGTCTGCAATCTTTTGGGAATTTCAGCCTTACAACTTGGTTTTTGCATTTTTGAAGACAATATAACCCCTTAGCTGAGTTATCCTTTTTTTTGTCATTTTTATAAGTTCTCAGAAGGCAAGCGATATTTTCAATAGTTGAATCTGAGCAAACTTTAATGCAGAACTTAAGCATGTCCAAGTACATGCACTCACATGTCAAATGTGATTTTGAGCTCATGAAGTCTTGAGGACCTACAAGGAGTTGGCCTTAATCTTTTAAAATTACAGAAAAAAGTTAGACAACGAGATCAGACCAGAATGTGCAAATCCAACATGTTTTTATGCAGACAGTACTTTTTTACACAAGCTGAGATTTGTCACACTTCACGCGAATAAATGATTAAATGTGTGTATAAAGGTAACAGAGGTTGCAAATCTCTCACCATAAGTAACTGAATTAAAAAGAATTATTCAGGTCAAGCTCAGTTTGTGTTTATATTTGCCCAGGTGGTGTGTGGCCTACGACCGCAATACATTATTTTCACTCGTTTTAAAAATGGAGGACTTTCCTCACTGTATGGCTGTTTTTAACGGGTAAGTTCTAGTTTATTTTTTTCACTCACTTGAAGCACATCAACTGAAAAATATTTTAAATAGACTTGCAAACTGTCACTCTATTACACTGAGATGTCTTTTTTCAAAACATTTTCATTTACAGTAGTAGTTTTTGAAAACAGTGACAGTATCTCATTTGGTGTTCTTGAAAAGCTGTGAAGTGCCTACCGCTCACTTGATTTTTGGATTATTGCTGTCCGAAACGTTCACGTTTTTTGCCTAATTACAGCTGTAGGTAGTGGTCTTATGTGTCGTGTCTTCCCTTTTGTTTGCTTGTGCTAAAAAGTTGTGATGTCGTCTTGGTGCAAACAAAAGCAGTTTGTGGTTGGTATTAGAATTTATAGCATATTATTAATGTTTAATTGTAGTTTTGGGTAAGGGGTTGGTTTTTCTACATTTTATGGGGTTGGATGGGTCACCCGAAAACACTGACCCCCAGTCCCACGGACCCCCACTAAGGACAGGGTCTGTGGACTACCTACAGACCGGTCCACGGACTACCCCTACGGACCCCTCTACGGACCACCCCCAAAATAAGATTAAAAAAACATAAATAAAGATTTCACTTACTACTTCTCCCAGCTGCTTGTCCATTCACGGCAATAGATCACTCGTGTCGAAATTTCGAGCGTTACGCTGGGAAAATGTAACAGACCTGAATTCAGTCTTGAGCGCAAGTTAAATCATTGACATTCCACCTTGCCATTTTTTTTTGCTGTGGGTATAAGTATATATGAAAGACCGGGAAATCTCCAGGAAGCCTCAAAATTTGGGCTGCTTTGAGTGCATTTCCTTCGCCATGTTGTTTCGGCCTATTCTCCCGCTGGTTCGTGAACTCGTCCCAGGCTTCACAATTTCAAACATAAAACAAAATGGCGAAGGAGAGACATCACAAATTCCTTAGGCTTCCCAATCTTCATGCAAAGCCACAGCAACGAAAATGGCAAAGATGTAATGATCTGCAATGACATAACTTGCGCCCGAGACAAAACCCAGGTCTGTCACATTTATCCTACGTAGACCAGTGCAACGCACGAAATTTCGCTAACACGAGTGATCTATTGGACAAGCAGTAAGTGAAATCAGAATCTTTATTTTTGTTTTTTATTTTATTTGGCGGGTGGTCCGTAGAGGGGTCCGTAGGGGTAGTCCGTGGACTGGTCCATAGGTAGTCCGTGGACCGGTCCATAGGTAGTCCATGGACCCGGTCCATAGTGGGGGTCAGTGGACCGGGGGTCAGTGTTTTCGGGTCACCTGGGGTTGGATTAGGAGGGTGAACCTAGTAGGGGACTACGTGTCCTATTGTTGTACTCGCCTGTACATGGTACAAATCTATAAGTAAATAAAATAAATAAATAAATAACATATTTCAATCGATTTCAGGTAATCGTAATGAGTAGAAGACAACATTTTGGTCCTAGCAGGAATACTCCAAGCAAATCTCATCCTAAAAAGAAGTATAAGTGATCATGAAACGAACAAACCAGTGAGAAAAAACTTTGTTTGCTTCATCAACCATCGATATAGCTCGTGCACAAAGCAATGAGGAGTGGACACCCAAAGAACTTGGTACGCTAGTGGAGTATGTATCCCTTTCCTGGGATGGTGCTCACACTAATGGATGGCCAAGCACAAAAAATCAGTGTTTTGGGGAGTATGGCTCAGCCAAAATGAACAGGTAAGCCTTGCAATATGTTATAATTTTAATTTAGAAATTTTATACATGACATATTTTATTGAATAGTTCTTCCACCAGTTTGCATGTTATTTATTTATTTTGCTCTTAATATCATTGATTTGGTGGACATTATGTATTCTAGGTGATTATATTAAACTTTTGATGAATTAAAATATTGGTGAAGCTCATTCTTGTGCCTAGAGGCAAATAGCATTGGTGAACAACAAACACAAAATAACATCAATACTAATATAAGAGTGTAATTTATCTGTGAGATCTGCACACCTAATGTTGAAATATATTTTAGTTGTTTAAGGAGCTCAGTCACAGTTGAATTATTGAATTATTTTGACCATTGACAAAATTACCATTAAATTGAAGGAAACCTGAAAGTAACACTCACCTGAGATAGAAAAACAGCAAAGAGGTACAGAAACAATAAACCACAAAGGAAATATATTAATTAGTCAACAAAATGCACTTATGCCTCTTTGTCTCCTGTTGTGTTTATAGGGTTGTCTTGTCAAACACTAGTGTTGAAACACTTAAAGAAGAAATTTACATTATCTGCAGCTGAAGAGCATTTTGTTTTGAACTATTTTCAAAGTCATGCAACTCTCAAAGTTCCCTCAAGTATTCCTGCAAGTACTCCTGCAAGTACTCCATTATATCAAAATACAAGTAACTTACAAGAGGACTGGGCTTCTCTTTCACCCCTATTCAGAAATTCTCCATCTGCAAAGGCTCTAAGGAGTGAGTCACCTTAGGGTGAAGCAATCACTTGTTTGATTACTTTGTTCAAAGAACAAATGTCAAGCAGTACGAGACAACATTTGATAACTTTTTTGTTCAAACTAGTATTAGAAACAAGAACATGGCCTTGAATTCCTCCATTTTTTAATGGTCACTGTTTAAGAGCAACTTGCTGTAACGGTCATCTATACCTATGCAAGATAGAAACAATCGAAATTTCTGAAAATTTGTCAGTAAGGTTTTTTTGTTTCAAAACAGTAACTTTGAAGTTGGAGTTGAGGTTGGTTTATATTTTTTATTTTCTTCTCCAGACTGCCTTTTGTATTTTGCCCCTAAAAGAGCCAAACTCAGCCCTGAAATTGCACTTTTTGCAAAAGGATGGCAAGCCAAAATGCTGTGGGTGGCTGGAAAAGCTAACCCATATTATTAAAATATAATGTCCTAGTACTTATTTTTTTTGTTGTCAGATCCACATGTAATTTGAACCTGAATTTTTCACAAATTTTCAAAATTATACATGACAGCGATGTCGTGCCACATCCAAAGTTAGGTGAAATTCGTGGACCAAAAAGTCTATCGGGTACATAGATTTGCTTCCCAAAACTATTTTTCTGGATAAAAGTATCATTTCATCTCACTTTTAATCGCAAATTTAGCTTGGGTAAATAAAACTCAGAAATTTGACAGTGTCTTGAAACCAGACACTTGAGCTAATCGCTTGACATTTTGAAATTTCACGCTGCAATTATCTCGAACATTGACCCTGAAATGTTTGCCTGTGGGTCTCAATCCATTTAAATAATTGTTTTAAGCCTCCAGATATCAGTTTTAGCAATTTAAAGACAGTTTCTAGCTGTAATTTTGAATGATTAAACTTAAACATGTGGCGGTTAGTGAGCACAGAATGCATGCGACAAAAATGTCAGTTTATAAATCGTTATCGGGAAAAATTTTGAGAAAACTAGAAGAATAAATAGTTTACTAAATACTTGGAGTTATTTCTTACTTTAATCTCGCCTGCCGTGATAGGAAATGGTCACATTGCTGCGGCTTCATAGCTTGTTCAAAACACTCATGACAGTTTCCAGGCTACAAACAAAATCACGGACACAGGACTCCCAAGGTCGCGTGAGAGCGGCGGCTTTGTTTAGTTATCTTAATTGTTACTATTTGTTTGGTTGTCTGTTTGTTTTTTGTAATTGATTGTCTTGTTGCTGTTTCTTTAATATATATTAAGTTTTATTTCACTTATGCCATTTCCTTTCTCATACCCAATCATTTTCTGTGCTTACCGCATGTCAACAAGCATGCGTTGAGATAACAGGTGTGCTCTCCCTGGTATCAAATTTTGCAGAACGTATGCACGCTTGTGTTTTGAGTTTACTCTGACATGTCTTGTTTTAGCGCCCTTTTAGCGCGATTAATATTTTATTGTAAAAAGCCTGGTATCCTTAGGCCTTTCAAATTAACATCGGAATAGACTTTACTTGTAAATAACATACGGATCTGGAGAATCCTGCATCTATATTAAAGTTAGAAATTGTAATTTAATGGCTTCATGTGGTTTTGCACACTTAACTGTCGGGGGATCGTGTGGATCAAGTGCACTGAGACAATCCATCAATGTCCAGTGTGTGGTTGTGGGAAGCTGTGCAAAGAGTGCTCAAGGCCACCTTCAAAATGTTTTGTATTTGGAGACTGCCTTGGACTGTGAATCGAAGAATCTCCCACAAGTGAAAGTGAAAGACCAAAACTACCAACTGTATCATGACCTTTTGTATTTACCAAATTTTGCAAGGCTAGAGAAGTTTAATTATGTATATGCTTTTCAATTACCTACACTCTCTTCAAGGTCTCCCTTTCCCCTGCAGAGTGCATTCTTCCTTTTCCTCTAGTTTTGGGGATCTAACTTTTCTGATTATGACAGATAAACTTGTCTTCAGCTACATACTCTGACATACATTGACATTCCAGACAGCTTCATGATTTTTGCATGACAGTCATACATTGTGTGTGACAATAGTGCATGATGTGTGACAGTCAACAGATGTATCACAGCCAGCATGCACAGCCAGGTATTGCGAAGTGTGGTCCAATGTGGCTTTCGCAGTGAAGGTTTAGGCCCGCAGATTATAACAATAATTACAAAAATCAAAATCACTTTGTGTTTGGCTTACAATACAAGTAATATGGCAATAAAAGTGACATGTGCTCTCTTACCTCCCGAGCAAGCAAGAGCTTTGATTCACAGTCCAAGGCAGTCTCCAAATACAAAAATTACGAAGGAGGCCTTAAGTACTCTTTGAACAGCTTCTCGCACCCACACACTGGACATTTGTCAATTGTCTGCACTTGATCCACACGATTACCTGACAAATGTGCAAAACTACATGAAGCCATTTAATTACAATTTCTAACTTTAATATAGATGCAGGATTGTTCAGTTATGTAATGTTATTTACAAGTAAAAACAACTCAGACATTAATTTGAAAGGTCAAAAGATACAACGCTTTTACGACAAAGTATTGACTGCGCTAAAAGGGCGATAACGATTTATAAACCGACATTTTTGTCGCGTGCATTCTGTGCTCGCTAACTGCCACATGTTTAAGCTTCATTGTTCAAAATTAGCCTTTGCTAAACATTTTCATCTTTAAATTGCTTTTACTAATATCTGGAGGCTTAAAACAATTATTTAAATGGATTGAGACCCACACAGGCAAACATGTCAGGGTCAATGTTTGAGGATAATAATAGCGACGTGAAAGTTTAAAATGTCAAGCGATTTGGTTTCAAGACGCTGTCAAATTTCTGCATTTTATTAACCCAAGCTAAATTTGCGATACAAGTTGAGATGAAATGATACTTTTATCCAGAAAAAATAGTTTTGGGGAGGTAAATCCATGTACCAGATTGACATTTTGGTCCTCGAATTTGACCTAACTTGGGCGTGATGCAAACATCGCCATCGTGTATAATGTTCAAAATTTGTTCATAATTCAGTTCAAATTACATGTGGATTCTGACAATGCCAAATAAGTACTAAAACCTTATATTTTAATAATATGGGTTAGGTTTTTCCAACCACACACAGCATTTTGGCTTGCCATCCTTTGCAAAAAGTGCAATTTCAGGGCCGAGTTCGGGCTCTTTTAGGGGCAAAATACAAAAGGCGGTCAGGAGAAGGAAAATAAAAATCCAAACAACCTCAAAGTTACTGTTTTGAAACAAGTTAGTAAAAATCCTTCCTGACAAATTTTCAGAAAATCGATTTTTTTCTATCTTGCATAGGTATAGATGACCATTACAGCAAGTCGCTTTTTAAGAGCAAATCTTCCCAAATTTCGCCTGGAGGTATGCAAAAATGAAAAAAAATTGAAAATCCCCAAAACTTTCCCAGAATATAGTTTCTGGATGAACCTTTTCTATCTTTTCGTATCTTCTATCTTTTCGATTCAATTTTTTATTTTATGCTGACGGTGACAAAATCAGTTTGGTGGCTCTCACAACACTTTTCACGAGCTCAACACAAACGCATTATTTGAGCTTCGCTTAAAATAGACAAAATGGTAAATACTGGCCAACAAAACTAACAGTCTGAAATGTTATCTGTCCGATTCCATTCCAAAACTGAATTTTTGGGTGATTTTTGCTTTTCTAATATTTCACTCGTGTCGGTGGCTAAAAAATGGAAAAATTCAGAGGGTAAAATAGCATCTTGGTACATGACATCGAGTTAATTCCAGCGAAAGAACAGGTTTTCTTCAAATAACTAATAAAATTTTTGGGTTACTTTAAAATGCCAAAACTTTAAAGTGCCAGACAAAAGGGGCGCAAAGGTCAAAACACACCATTCCTGGTCACGCAATTAAAGGTGACAAATTAACAATGCGCTCATGGGGAAAGACAATACGGCCAGCTTTTTGGCAAAAAATCGTTACTATTCTGAACAAAAAGCTACTTTCTATCAATATTGTCCCTGTCTAGCTGCTCAGGTTGTGATTATTTTTTCAAAGAAAAAATACAAAATTGTCATGTTTTGATCCGCCAAAGATGGATACAATTTTTAAATTGTAACAAAACCGTAAAATTTATTTCTTTGCATTTTTTACTTATACCATTGTAGTTAATTTGTACGCACATTTATCCAGTGCCAAGCATGGACTGTATGTGTATTCGCTTCACAAGGTGTTTCGATCCGTTACCTGCCTCCACACTGCTCGCAAAATGTTCAAACACTAAAGTTTTGCGTGACAGGCGGCAGGTCACAATTGCAGGGCATCAGGATGTAACACAAGTACTCTGTCCTTTATATTCGTGGCACACGGCAATTTTGTTGGAAAACCTCATTATCCTTGAATTCTTTTTTAAGAGATCATTTCCCTTAACTTGCCTTCTACATTATTTCATTTATTAACTCATTGTCTCCCATGTCGGCCGTAACCGGCCCTGCGAAAACCCACCCCCAATTTCCTGTGCTGGCTGTAACTGGCCTTAAAAAGGCATGTGAGGACAATTGCCTTTCCTACTCTCCTGAAGATATTTTGGTCCTCCTATTTTTCTATTGTTGTTTAGTACAAAATAAACCAATAAGAATAGACTTTCTGAGCATATTTTTAGAGGACTTTAGGGGTCCTAGAAAGATGGTTTTTCGTCCTAAAATCATGCGCTCCGAAAAGCGCAGGTAATCATGGCGCATTGCAGGACAAATCTACAAACTTCTAGGGTCTTACTTTCATTCCTAAAATAGAGAAATTGCTTCTTTGGCATTTAAAATGAAAAGAAAAACATAAATCGATGTTTAGGTGGTCTCAGAATGGAAGACCACGGTAAATGGAGCCCTCAAACCTTTCTGGTGAATAATTTTTCCTTCCTTCACCCTCGGCGAAAAAGTAGATGATCGGTGCACTTTCAAGTGAGTTTTGAATACAGATCGCAGATTTAAAAGCAGCTGCCTGGACTTAAGAAAAATGGTAATGTAGAGTATTAGTTCTAAGTTGAATTTAGCTTTTAGCATGATTGGCAGAGCCACGGCCGATAAAATAACTGCAAAACTTGTGGGGGAAAAACTCACGCTTTGGCTTTAGCGGTGAATAATTAATTCAACAGTCTTGCACAGTCGTCAATGTTATTAATAGCGAACATGCCACCAAAAAGCATAAAAGAACTGATCGGATTTAGAAATATATAATACAATCTAAGAGGAAGTGATATTTTAAAATGGCCAAAGGCCAGCACTACAACTTATGGCCTTAAAATTGTGGAGGTTTACGGCACCGAAACTCTGGAACTCATTACCTGACTCAAGCAGAACAGTTCGAACTTTCAAGGCTTTTAAAAACAGTATTAGAACACTAGATCTGTCAGGTCTACTATGATAATAATTTTTTATCCGCTTCTCACACAATACAAATTGTTATAGTTTCTATATCAATTCATTTCTTTATTGTAAATCTTTTGTTTTACGTATGATGATCAATTTGTATTAGAAATTTGAATTCTACTTAGTACGCCATTGATGTTTTAATTTGTATTAGTTTTATCTTAATTATTTAGTGTAAAATACCTGTAAACTAGCTGGTGAGTCTAGCTTGCTGGTCTCACAAAAGCTAAGCATATTTTCACAATAAAACTGCTCATCTATCTATCTATCTATCTAACATGGGGTCATGCGTGTAAATCACGTCTGAACATTGAACATTTTTGTGCTTTAGATAAGTTTTTTTGCCTTATTTTTAAATGAAAAATTTATTGGTTATTGAACTTTCTGTCATTTGGTTTGCCTTATTTGGGAATTTTAGTGAACAGTATTTAGCACGCTGAATTCTACATATTAATTTACGGGCACGCTGAATTTCTACATTTTTAATTTACGGTGACCACCGTGGTTTGTTTGTCTTGTGTATTCACTTCCCTGAAAATATATTTATTGAGTCTTGTTCAGCTTCTACAGAACTTTTGAGGAAAGAACTAGGTGGGCACTGAATTTACACAGTTGAAAAACAATTTATCTCAAAATAATTGGCTTGTTTTTGTTGTGGTTTGTGATGTACAACTTTTCATCATTCTTTGGCTGTGCTGTATAATTTCGTCGGGAGGCAAAACATTATCTGAATTTCTTCTTTTTAAATTGGTTTTTTACATGTGTTTCTCACCTTTATGGTCTGGTGTTTTCTTAAATTTTATCCGTTACAGTAAAATAATGAAAATTCTGTTGTATTCACTTTCGTTTTGTCCTCTAATTTCAAAAATTAACTAATTTTTGCATATTCAATTTTCTCAGCTTTTGTTGCGCAGCAAAGAAAAAAATATAATTTCGTTGTTTTCTTACACATTAAACATATCAAGTTGAGTTTTTTTCTGTTGATATTTTTTAATATTTTGGCCATTCATTTATTAAACTTCAAATAAACAAAAACCTGATGTTGTGTCTTTGGTTACTGCGCATATGGTTTATTTTTTTGCTTTCGCTCGCTCTGAAATATTCCAAAATATGCCAGGAAATAAGGGGTGGGTCGCAGACAGTTTGCTGCGGGGGTCAATGGGTTAATCATGACTAATCTGTGAGACACGTTTTCACTCTTTATCAGGTGAGCTTTCAAAGCTTATCTGATCAGTTGTCTGCAACTTCTTGACATCTTGATTAGTGCAGAACATTTAATTTGTATACTTGTAATGTTATTTGTGTTTTACTTGTACATGTTAAGTTATCTGCCTTTTGAAGCTGTCAGCCTCCAAATTGTAATAGATGGGAAGAAAATTTACACATGGAATCATCAAGTAATTAGCACACGATAACTGATATGAAACTTAATTTTGCTTTCGATATCCACAAGTAAACTTCTAAACTGCCCACTAACACATAATCAGATTACTTCAGAGTTGATAAGCTGTCAGTGTGGCGCGTTTGTACAGTTGCATTGTACACGTTATGAAATGGCAACCTGTGGCTTCTCTGAACTTGTCGGAGGGCCATGTGGATGCAATAGTTCAAACCCAGCAAATGCTGTGTGTGAAACGATAGAAAGGTGCGGAAGACACATCAAGAGTCATTTGAAGGTTTTTTGGACTGTTTTGATTCAACTTTGCAAACAGAGACAGATCTTTTTCTCGCAAGGGCAGGTAACATGTCAATATTTCTCAAAAATTGTGTAAAAGTTATGCAAGGTATAAACAATGCTGAGGAATAAGTCGAGATGGTTACTGAGGTAAGGCAATGGTTTTGCTTCAGTTTTTCCCCGGTTTATGCACACAACCTGTCACTGGGCACTACTAATACTAGCTAGCAAAAGAAGAGGTTGCAAGATGAAGATTAAATTTAACTTGCATGCAAATAAACTCTCTGTCATAAGGTAAAAATGATCCATGTTAACAGGCTCTCAACCAGAGCTCCTCTTGTACAGGGTTGTTAATTGACCTTTCTGTTACTCCTCCCTGCTTAGACAGGGGAACAGACTAAAATATACTGATCCCCAACTCCATCAGGTAAAGCAAAGGCCAAAATGTACCCCCGCCTCCCCGCACAGGTGGCTCAAGATATGAGACAGGCAAAACAAGAAGGCGGGAGCTGCAGATTCACTGTAGGTGAATTCCTAGCACCACAGCAAATAAAATCTTATTTTTCAAGAATGGTGACAAAATTCAAGCAAGGAAGTCATGACATTGCAGACAAGTGGGATGGTCAAGCTGCTGCAGAGCGAGAAGTGTATTCCTCCACCCATACGCACATTCTTGAAGAGTGACGGCTGATCCACCTGATCACTTACAATATATACAATCTCTGTGAACTATATGCAAGAAATAAGCTAACCAAGCTTGCCATCCCTGTTTTGCGCTTAATATGTATCCACTTTGAAATGGAAATTGACAATCTTCCACTAAGGCTAAAAAAGGCATATGTTTAATTAATTGAAGAGTTTGTAAGATGTAGCCAGCGTTGTAGATGAAACTAAACCCAGGTATAGTCTGTCTGCGAATCAGCGACCGTTAACTTGTTCCGCCCCCCGCGTGTTACCAGGGTTTTTATAGTAGGTTCTAATTGGCCTTGCATATGGCTGTTCTTTTGTGCACCGTGATTGGACGAGTGGATCTCGTGGAACCATGGTTACGCTCTCGATGAATACCAGATTCACAAATGAACACGGCGGCCAGCGGCAATCACGGAACCCTAGTCATGGAATTAGCGTTTGAAGCGTTGAAAAGCAGTTCGAACTATCTGACAATCTTCCGAACAACAGGAATCTGTGAAAGTCTTGGGGGCAATGATATCTTTGTTAATCTCCCTGCCGGTTTCCGGAAAATCTTTCATCTTTCGATGCCTGCGGATTGTCGCGGATAGTGTTCATTCTAAACCAAAACATGCATACATGACAAGTGCCTAAAATGTAAATCCTGTGGGGCTGTGAATGCTAACGGAATGTTAAAAGCGGTAAAGAAAATAAACATACCATTGTGTTAGCAACTCCGAACAACATTTCAGTAAAACTTTTACATTTAATTATTGCCTCTCCAGGTAATTCCATGATCGTCGCCGTATTTGTTCTGTGTTGCTGGTATTCATCGAAAGTGTAACCATGGTTCCACGAGATCCACTCGTCCAATCACGGTGCACGAAAGAACAGCCATATGCAAGAGCCAATTAGAACCTATTATAAAAAACCCTGGTAACACGTGGGGGGGTGGAACAAGCTAACGGTCGCTAATTCGCAGACGGACTATACTGGGGTTCAGTTTCGTCTGCAAGGCAGGCTAGTAAGATCGTGCTGGTGTACATTACTGTCACAAGTTTTTGTGTACATCAAAGTGAGACTAGCTTTTCACACTAGTTTGGCCACAAAACAACCTTGAGTTTCATGCTATTAGCCTATATAGGCCCAGCACTGTGGAGTCATGGTAATTGTATCTTGTGAAGTAATCAAATAAAAATAGGACAAAACTATTCCAGTACTGAGGTTTGCAACAAAATTGAACTAAAAATAAATGAAATGTAATGCATACTTTTTTAATTACAGTCAAATGCCTATTAAGCAGCCAGCCCTTTTAGGCGGCCGGTAATCGAAGTCCCAAAATCCATTTTCTCAAGTGCAAGATGCGTGGGCCTTTAGTTGTCTGTCACACAATTGTCAGTGTACACATGCAGTCCATGCCTGGTGCTGATACATGGTTTGCAAAGATTAAATAGAATACTCAAATTGAAGTATAAATACGGCAAAGTATCGATTCTATGGTTTAGTATAAGTATAAAAATGCACACATATTTATTTTATGGTTTGTTACAATTTAGAAAGTGTATCCGTCCTCGGCCGTTCAAAACATGAGGATTTTGTATTTTGCTTTGAAAAATAATCACTAAAAGTTTAAATTTCAGGCAACCTGAGCAGTAGACAAGACAAATATTGATAGAAAGTAATTTTTTGTTCGGAATAGTAATGATTTTGTGCCAAAAAACTGGCCTATTGTCATTTTTACGAGCACATTGTTGGTTTGTCACCTCTAATTGCGTCACCAGGAATGGCATGTTTTGACCTTTGTGCCCTTTTGTCTGGCGCCCTAAAATTTTGCTTTTTAAGTAGCCCAAAAATTTTATTGCAGTTATTTGAAGAAACCCTGTTCTTTCCCTGGATTAACTTGATGCAACTCCATGCCATGTACCAAGGTGCTATTTTACCCTTTCAATTTTGCCATTTTTTGGGCTGCCAAAATGAGTGAAATATTTGTCACAAAATGAGGTCTAGAAACAAGTATTTTCCTTGAGGACTAACATCTTTTTAATCCCATTCAGTTCTCTAGTGAATGACTACAAAAATACAAAAGGGTGCGCATGCCCATGTATGGTCTGTCACGCTAGGCATACTATTACATGTCCCTCTTTTTGTTGATAGAAGCCTAGTAGTTACATGCAAATAAATTGGTAGAAAGAACATGATAATCGCTCCTATTGAATCAAAACAAATGTCTATCAAATAAGAACAGGAACCACAACCGTTTCATGGGTGTCAGTATGAACCCAATTGTCAATAAAAAAGTGTCATTTGCAAGTCTCTGTCTCTACTTAGTCTTTGAACTGGGTTGGGACCTGGGTGACACCTCCTGTCCTGGTAACCTGGCTCCTTGGTTGGAAGCAGGTCCTTTCACTGACTGCAAACGTACTTGTTGGTTGAAGGTCAACCTGCGTCTCACTGCAAGGTAGCTTTGAAGTTGACGGTTCTCATGTTGGTGTACTGTCTATAGGTCTATCCTCTGCCAACGGGGGGAGTCTGGTTGTTATGTGTGTATCTTTTGGATCATGCTCTGAAGCACTGCACCCACAGGTGGAGAGGTACTGTTGGCTGGGGGAGTGATCTTACTCTGGCTTCTTGGTATGAAGTGTTCCTGAGTTCTTTGGTAGATTTTCCCTTGAATGTCCACTGTGTAGGTCCAGGGACGCTCTGTTGGCTGCAGCCTGTTTAGCACAGTTGCTGGTTGCCAGATTCTCCTCAAAGCATTCCAAATGAACACTGGTTCCCGGTTGTTAAGAGGCTTTTTGTCACTACCAGCCTTTCTGTCATAAAACACTGGCTGCTTTTCTTCTCTCCTCTGGTTACCTTCTTGGTTAAGGTCATTATCTGGGTGTTTAGACTTCAATGTGCTTCTTCTGCTTGGGAGTGTTGTTTGCGGTTTACGTCCAAACAGCAACTCTGGGGGTGATGGGGTCTGGCCATCAAGTGGAGTTGTGCGATACATCCATAAGACAGTGTAAGGGCATTCATTCTCCTCCAGTGCCTTTCTCAATAGTGATTTGCAGGTTCCAATTGCTCTTTCTGCTAGACTCTTTGCTTGATGGTGATATGGAGAACTGCAGTGTAGTGTGATGCCACTTTGTTCACATTTTGACCTGAACCTTTCACTTATGTACTGGGATCCAAAGTCTGCAATGATAGTGGCTGGTAGGCCGTACTCTGCCAGGATGCTTGTGAAGTGGTTGCACACGGTATGGCTGGTGATGTCATTTAGGAGTCTTATCACAGGGAATCATGAGTAGTAATCAACAACTATCAAATACCTCTTTCCATTGAATTCAAAGATGTCGGTGCCAAGTTTCTCCCATTGCCGGGCTGGAAGGTCTGGCTGTATAATGGATAGTTTGGGTTGAGCTGGCTGATTCTTGTTACACAAGTCACTGTCCTTCACCATTTGCCTAATATCAGTGGAGATACCAGGCCAGAACACTGATTCTCAAGCTCAAAGGATACACTTGTTCTCTCCTTGGTGTCCCAGGTGGATTGCTTGGAGGACCTGGTTTCTCATGGAAGCTGGTAAGACGATGATGCAGAGTCTTCTGTCACGTGCTCGGGGTTGTGTCCTGCTTTCCTGTGACACACTCGTGACAGGGCATCGGCAACTGGGATGGATCTCCCTTGCTTGTACTGAACATGGACGTCAAATCGTAGGCATGTCAGGAGTAGTCTCTGTAACCTGGTTGGAGCCTCATTGATGTTTTTCTTGAAGATTTGCTTGGGGGAGTGGTCGGTTTCAACCGTCACGCTCCAGCCAAGCAGGTAATACTCAAACTTCTCTAAGCCCTATGTGACAGCCAAGCTCGCACACTCTATATTTGAGTATCTAGATTCAGCTTCGGTGGGAGATCGGGATGCCATGGCAACAATGTGTTCATTTCCTTGCCAGTCTAACTTTTTCAACCAGGCTCCAATACCTGTTTAGCTTGCATCGCACTGAAGAATCAAGGCCTTGGTTGGATCTGGATCATAATAGGAGATGAGCTTGGATGAGCAGAGTTCTTGCTTAATTTCATCGAGTGGCTGCTGATGGCGGGGCTCCCAGCTAAAGTGGACATGCTTCTTGGTTAGCTCTCTTAATGGTGATGTCAGGTCAGCTAGCTTTGCTGAAAAGTGGTTTAGGTAGGTCACCATGCCCAGGATGGTCTGGAGCTCTTTCATGGTTGAGAGAGTCTTCACATTGCGAATCACTTCAAGTTTCTCCTTCACTGGTTGGATTCCATTCTCAGTCAAGACCTGTCCAAAGAAATCCTCTTTCGTCTGCTTGAACTGCAACTTTTCAGAGTTCAGGCTGATGTTGTGTTTGGCTTGGTCGTGCTCTGGTTCTGTTGAGCCACATACCACAATGTTGTCAGCAATACCCATTATATTTAGGATGTCTTTGTATACCTCATCAAATTTGTGTTGGAAAATGTCTTGGAGAACTTGACCCCAAAGGGTAATGGTTTAAAACGGTATCGTCCAAGGGGAATATTGAATGTGCATAGCAAGCTTGATTCATGGTCCATAGCTACATGCCAATAACCTTTTTTGGTGTCCACAGAGAAGAACTTCTTTCCATGTAACTGTGGCAGGAGCTCATCAATGGTATGGGTGTAATAGTGCTCTCGACGTATATGACCCTCCACGGGAAAACGTACACTAACGATCTTCTGTTAAACGGGCTAAAACGTTAGCTATCCGTTAGTCATCCATTAGAATCATTTGATAAAACCGTTAGTAGCGTTAGTCAATCCGTTAGCAGGTGACCCTTGCCCGTTAGAGCGTTAGTCATATCCGTTAGTAGCGTTAGTCAATCCATTAGCAGGTGACCCTTGCCGGTTAGAGCGTTAGTCATATCCGTTAGTAGCGTTTGTCAATCCGTTAGCACCCAATGCTTGCCCATTAGAGCGTTAGCCGTATCCGTTTTCATGAATCCATTAGTCTGATGATCTTTTCTCGTCAGAAAACTGAGGGACGACATTCGATTGGCAGGCAGTTTCTAATAAACGAAACTCGAAAGGCTGTCTTTAATGCTGAATTTCTTCACAAAAGTGTTCCTGATGCACCATTTACTGATGGGTAAATCACGAGCATAGTTCAAAGAGTGAAGTTTATTCGGAATGTGCTGCTGATCGCTAGCGTGAATTTGTGGTGTCACGACAGGCAATGTGATGTCTCTTTTGGGTTCTACAAGACACACAAAATTGATTGAAACAACAAAATACTCGGAGACCAAATACTATATCTTAAACGCTGACTTGCATTACAAAAGTGTTTATGATGTGCCATTTACTGATGAGTAATTCACGAGCATAGTTGTTCATAGAGTGATTGTTTTTATTCGGAATGTGCCGCCGAGCGTGAATTTGTGGTGTCATGACAAACAAAAATCTTTATCTGGTTCTACAAGATGTGCAAAATTGATTGAAAACGCGAAATATTCTGTTTAAAACGCTAGTTATTTTAACTTTCAAGCGGATCAATTACTTTGATATGACTGTTGGCTTCAGTTCATCATGTTTATTACAAAGAAATTTGCATAAAGCTTGTGAAGTTGTTGAAGTGTCAATCAACTAGAGATGAATTTTCATTTTTGACGCCGTGTGCTGGAAGAGAAAAAAAAATTTGAGTTGAAAAAACAATTCATCTCTATTTCTTTTCAATTTGTTCCAGGCACTCAGCAGCGATTTTTAATCGCTTCATTTTCAGAGGGAAAAAAGTGACCTTTTATGGCGTTCCATCTCCGCCAAAAATCAAAGTTGTAATGCAACATCCAACTTAACACATCGACATCGGAGTTTGTCATGTCAACATTAATATTCGCGTAAATCAACTTCGCACTTAACAATGCAATGTCGGTAAATACAAATCAACTTCCAACTTCAACAATCAACTCTTCATTTTACGTCGCTAAAACCAAGTTTTCAGGTCAACTTTACATTTCGTGTTGTCGATACCAAGTTTGTAAATTTAGACTTCGTAGTGATATATATCGACTTCTGATGTTTAATTAAAACGTCCAACAGTGTGAACCTATGATAAATCATCTGTAACGCAATGTCGGACTTTGCCAGGTCAACTTCAACATTGTAACGTCATGTTCGTCTTTACATCCCAAAGTTGAATGTTGAGCTCTTTCCGCGAGCCCAAATCTGCCAATAATTATGGGATAACAAAACTGACGTTATTTATGCTCGCAGCGTCGCGGTGTTCGGTTGCAGTTCTCAGGGATTGTCACGCTTCTCAACATTTAGTTCCTTAATTTACATATTAAATGGAGAACCAGAACAACGGCCAACCGAATCACTTACGAGATACGCTTCTCCAGGTAGCAAACTTGCTTACCTCTTTGCAGAACAGCCAGAATAATCACTCAGAAGGTAAAACTCCGCTGAATATTTAGATCTAGTAAGCTACTGCATGCAGCTTGCATTCCTGTTTTAACTCAGTGTGGAGGACCGTAGCCAGAAAAAATGTGATTGAGGCAATGTCAATGAAAAATTATGACTAAGGCACTGTCCGTGGTTAAATTACCATCCTGCAAAGTCCGACATTGTATTACAGATGATTTATCATAGGTTCACACTGTTGGACATTTTAATGAAATATCAGTCGATATATATCACTACAAAGTCTAAATTTACAAACTTGGTATCGACAACACGAAATGTAAAGTTGACCTGAAAACTGAAGAGTAAAATGAAGAGTTGATTGTTGAAGTTGGAAGTTGATTTGTATTTACCAACATTGCGTTGTTAAGTTCGAAGTTGATTTATGCGAATATTAATGTTGACATGACAAACTCCGATGTCGATGTGTTAAGTTGGATGTTGCGTTACAACTTTGATTTTTGGCGGAGATGGAACGCCATAACCTTTAACCCCGGCTGTCAAATATTTCAGTGCTGCATGCGGCTGCTGCCGTCACAGCTCGGTGCCCACGTCACGTTTTTGCGGCAATTCTCACGACCCAAGTGATTTCAGAAATCTTTATCTCACAGCTATAACAGTTGTATTTTTTGATCGCTATGCATTTGTTGACAAGAAAATGAGATATATAGTATTATTTTGTGCTTACTTTTATGATGCTCAGGCTCACATTCTTACAAATAAAAATTATTCGTAAGTTATTTACTTTGAGTAGCTGGCGCGCCAAGGATGACTAGACGCCGAATTTCTGCGAATTTCACCGGTCGCCAGAGCTTACAGAGAACTCTGGTTATGATGAGCATTAGCCGTATGCGTTCGTTAGTCAATCCCTGCATGACAACAACAAAAGACGCCTTGAGTGTCGGCTGCACAGTGAATTGTTTATCGATGGCGGTCTGGTGTTGCTTTTTTGCTCGTTTACGACTCCGTCTCTCGCTTGTTTTGTTACAGAGAAACACCGCTGTCGCAAAGAACACGAACAGAAATGGAAAATGACTGGTCAGAATATGTAAACGTTAAACGGTGAGAGATAATATACGTGACCGCAAAAAAGTCTAAAAACGAGCCGATTCGATTCATTCTGATTCAATTTCCGCACTTCATAATATATGATTTCATTCACATTATCCACAACTTACGATCCATTAGAAGTGGTGATCAGTCACTAGAACTTCAGGACAAACCGTCAGAACATTTAATAACGCAAACTGTTGGAGCGTTAGAACAAACCATTAGAGCGTTAGAACAAACCGTTAGAGCGTTAAGACAAACCGTTAGAGCGTTAGAACAAACCGTTAGAAGGTCAGGGCCGAGCGTTAGAACCTTAGTACAAAGCGTTAGGACGACTTTAAAGCCGTTAGCAATCCGTTAACAATCCGTTAGTTTTCTAACGTTTAACGGATGATCATTAGTGTACGTTTTCCCATGGAGGGTCACATATTCTTGTTAAGGTCCTTAGGGTTGAGGCAAAGCCTGATCTTCTCTTTGCCTTCTGGGGTTTCTTTGATGTTACACTCGATTGAGTTTACCCAGTCCATTGGCTGGTCCACGGCAGTGATGACATCATCTGCGATCATTTTGTCAACTTCCTTTTTGTACAAGGGTAGTATGTGTACTGGAACAGTGCACTGCAGATGGATGACTGGGACAGGGTCGTCAATTAGTTGGATGTGGTACTTCCCTCCCGGGAAACAATCTAGCTTGTCAAAGCAATCTTGGTACTCTTCCAAAACAGTGGGCTTGGATAGCTGACCACAGCTACTGCCTCAGCTACTGTCCTAGCTGGGGAGATGGTGTTAACTTCATCTAAATTTGTCGATATTATTCCAAGGTCCTGTGACTGTCGGCAACCCAGCATGGATGGGTTTCCTGGGGCTTCCACGATGTTGAATTTGATAGTGGCCGACTTGCTCTTATAGGAGACCTTTAAGATAGCTGCACCAATGTTTTCTATCTCTCAGCCTCCATATCCTCTTAAAACATTGCTGCATGAAAGGATGGTAATCGGAAAGGGGAAGTGCTGGAGATCTGTGGTAGTGATTACACATGCATCTGCTGCAGTTTTTCCTTTAAGTTCATGTCTTAGTGCTCGTTAATCTTGACCTTAGCATAGATCTTGTCCAGATGGCTGTCCAGGGCATTAATTGAGATTTCTTGGGTATGCTGGCCCTTTGTCGAGGTGAGGGTTCTGAGGAATACAGTGATGGGTTCGGTGTCGCTTGTTTCTTCTTCATAAGCATACACATCATAATCATCATCAATGGGGTAACTGTCTTCTAGGTGGATGTCTTGTCCTTGGTACTCTGGACTACTCAAGATCTGGTGGACCTTTTGAACGCGTTGCTGCATACACACCCTTGTGTAATGGCTGTTCTTGCTGTAGTGCTTGCATTTGGAATTTTTGGCAGGGCAACTTGGTGATCTACTGTGGGCTTTTCTGCACCTGAAGCATCCTTTTGACTTAAACTGAAGTCGACGAGGTTTTCTTCCAGTTTAATCTTTTGGGTTTTGGTCGCCGTATGGCATTTGATGTTTGAAGATCTTGGCAGATTCTCATTGAACTGTGTGGGGATCAGATTTCTTGTCACCTTTGGAAATTATCTCCATTTGTGCTTTAGTACTTTCATCGACTTTTGCAAGGTCGTAGACTTCCTTGAAGGGTAGGCTGTTGCCAAGCGCTATGGCGTCTTTGCGTACTTTGTCGGACACCACGCTGAATACCAGTGTATCTCAGAGGCCATCTTCTTTGGTGGCAGGATCGTATCCTCCATATTCTACCAATTCTTCCAGTGGTTCATCTCCCAGTTTTAGGCATCGAAGTTGGTATCAAGCGAGTATCTGATTGCTTTGGGACTTTGTATAAGCCTCTAGCGCCACCATAATCGGAGCGATCTTGAGGTTGTCGCCTTTGCTGGCCCATGTGCTTGTATTGTACATTTTGAGGCCTTTATGGCCGATCCATAACAACAGCAATCTCGCCTTTTTTGCCTCTTTGACTTTGTCGAGCGGCCCCACAAAGATCAGTTCACATTTCTGCTTGAAGAGCTTGAAATGTTTGTGGATATCTCCTGGACTGGTCCAGTCCATCGACGGTGGCTTGAATCAATTCGCCATGTTGTTGTTGGAATGCTTGAAAATGTTACTGTACTTTTACTCCTTGTGTTTGAATTAATTGATGTCTTAATGCTGGTAATGTTTTACCTGGAGGACCAAGTATCTTCTCATGATCCCACTTCTGACACCATGTCACGAAATAAGGTCTAGAAACAAGTATTTTCCTTGAGGACTAACATCTTTTTAATCCCATTCAGTTCTCTAGCGAATGACTACAAAAATACAAAAGGGTGCGCATGCCCATGTATGGTCTGTCACACTAGGCATACTTTGACAATATCAAACAAAAGCAAAAATTGTCCCAAAATTCAGTTTGCGATGGAATCCAACAAATAGCATTGCAGACTGTTCGTAAATATGTGTTCTTTTCATTAAAATATTCAGTGGCCAGATAAACTGTTTTGTTTATTTTTAAAGGAAGCTCAAATAATGCATTGTGTGGAGCTCACAAAACTGATGTGACAGCTGTCAGACCGATTTTGTTGCTGCTCACGTAAAATAAAGATCTAATCAAACTTAAAGTATTTTTTCTAGAAAAAGTTTATCCAGACCTATATTCTGGCAAAGTCTGGGGATTTTCGATTTTTTCATTTTGCATACCTCCAGGCAAAATTTTGGGACAATTGCTCTTAAATCAAATTACAAGGTCTATTCTGACATTATACAAGCTGGAAAGGAGAACATTATTTATCAATTTGCAAATATAATTGCTGACAAAAAATGGACATGGAATGTATGCCTTTTGGTTTAATTGATTATAACATCTGCTTTTTTAATGCCAAGAACACTGTCAAACTGAAGATGGAAGATCACTATGCTATGTGGCAGGAAACAATGTTTGCCCATTTGGCCACAAGTGGGTAACACTGAATCGTGGTCCTATGTGGCAGTGTGATGAAGAAGTCCAAGATGCACAGGCCTGTAGCAAGCAAAAAATGACTGGGGGGGGCTGAGCGAGTAGCCCACATTAATTCCCTTCACTTCAGGCCCTTGGTTAAAGCATACTCCTTGGTACATGTCAGATCACTACAGTTGTATACAATACCTCTTGTCTTGTCTCTAATTTTCCGTTTGTGTTGACTCTGAGAAAAAAGAGAACTTGTTTGGGATATCGTTCGCGGAAAATTTGCCAAACAATTGCTTTCGGTTTTCTTTCTCCCTAACAAAGTCATTAGCTACGTATACAAGGGTGAGAGTATCTGTCCTGTTCTTGTGAACATGCAACATCATGAGGTGATTCAGTCTAGAGTCTCCCGTTGTTGAGCGGAAATGCGTCTTCACCTGCTTTAAAGCTAAGAACAATCTTTTTCGTAAAAGTAGGGTCTGCACTAGATAAAGTGAGCATTCCGCTCTGAGGTGCTTTCAAGCATGTATGGCAATAAGAGTATGTCTTCTTTCGTCATAATGCAACCACTTAAATTGTTCAAAGCATGCTGTTTGAAATGATCTTTTTGTTGGATTCTTACACCTGAAGGTCCCAGTTTGCCAGGAATTTAAAATTCTTTGGCTGGTATGGACTATCCGATATGTTTACAGAGACTTGATCTGTAGGGCTGAGTTGTCGCTTTGTTGTTTCCTGTCTGCCAGCTATTGTTGTCAATGGCTCCAAATCATTTTCATTTCTGGTTGTTCTTTCATTCGCATTGTTTTTTCAACTATACCAGGCTCTGGGTCACTAGTGCATGGTGTTACCCACAATAAAGGTGTTCCCTGCTTATCAGTTTTCGACTTGTTTGGATTTCTTTTTTGGTGGCTCTTGGGAAAACATTGTAAGAGTTTCAATATAAAGCTCTAAAACTCTAGTACAGTGGTATATTTCACACTGGTGGACCTCTTATGAAACCAATAAAATTAAAGAGGTCAAGTTCAGGGATTGTTACTGATGCATTTCGATCCATTTTACTTCTGTCTATTTTGGTGCTTAAGAGTGAGTGCCTACAAAAATCGACCTAAATCGCCCATTAATGGCACAAGTCGAAAAATTGATTTCGCTTGTATTTTGCCCATAGACAGGTTCTAGTAAGAATAGAAACGGACCATAGTTAGTTTCTGCTAATACAGCTCCCTTTGGTAGAAATATGCAAAAAACGATTTCACCCCGATTGGGCTCAAAATCTACTTCCGGTTTTGCTGAATTTTCCGAATATTTGATTGCTTCGCGCTCCGCAGAAGAGCTACTTGAGAATCTTTCAATGGATTTTATATTCAGTTTAGGTCTTCGTGGTATGACTGAGCGAAAAGTAAAATAAATCGAAGTTAGTTTTGAGCCCGAAAAGAGATCAAACAGACACGCAAAATTTTACAATGTGTTGCGAGCGAATTATTGCATTAAAACATTGCCATATTTTTCTATGGGCTATAACTTTAAATACCATAAAAACACTTTCTACGGGTTAAATATACACCCACTTGTTAGGATATCAAAAAATATCTCTGGGCAAATGGCTTTAAGTCGCCCGCCATGGCCTGTGTTTCTCATAGATTTTGCCCAAAATGTAAACACAATTGCGTGACGCGGATAGCCACTCTCGACTAAACATTCGTTTCCAACAATCCGATCAAATCGATTTTTGAAATGATGTGTGGATAAAATGATGGAAAGTTTTTGTTGTTGTTGTTGTTGTTGTTTAAGTTAGTATAAATATATATACCTTTTCATTTGCATTGCAAACACCCACGACATCCCCAAAAAAGAACGTGACAAGAGTACTCCGGGAAATGATTTTAACACTAGTTTATTTTATTAATCTCACTGATAACTTACAATAGGGTAGCAGTTTTAGACATACACTTAACCAATCCTCTATGGCTTATGACAACTGAATGATTGACTGACAAATGAAGTCAAGTGGAAATACCATAATTCTATAAACTGCTAACTGTGTGATGGTATTTAAGCTCTTGTACCTACACAATATGCTCAAACTCAGCTAGAAAACCCGGCATTTCTTGAACTGAATTAGCCGAGGAAGAAATTGCGTTTGCATTTCAGTTATACTGGGAAAAATCCATCTTTTCTACTCTGATTGTTTGATCAACTAAGTGACACTATTAACGCCATTATTCGCTACCTGCCTTTCTCTGGAGTTGCGTGACATCACGCAGGATACTGAATATGTACTTTGACCATGTGACCCGAGTGTGTTCACCCGAGTGTGTTGACTGAAGTTGTCGATCGGGGACAACAGATTTGTAATCGGTAGTTTTCTGGAAATACAGTCATTAGAGTCGTTGAGTTGAATCAAGTTGATAGTGGAATCAACATGCCTGAAATTTGCAGATCATAAATAACACTGGTAGACAAATAAATAAATACATGACAACCAGGTCAGCCCGGTTAGCCGAGATCCCGGTATCGCGTAGACTGTTCACAGTCCCCTATTTTTCCGTGAGACCATATCGTAGATGTTGATCATTCGGTTCGACTGGGCCGCCATCTTGGTCTCTTGATGCGAGCGAAACTGGGAAGAGAACAAAATGCCCTTGGGTAGGGGTGGCGGGGTTAATAGCGGCCGTGCTCTCCACCACCTCTACCCACGGGAATTTTGTACTCTGCTCAGTTTCGCTCGCATTAAGGGACTAAGATCCACATCTACGATCGCACGGAAAAATAGGGGACTGTGAACAGTCTAGGTATCGTGGTGCCGGGATCCCGGTTAATTTTCCATGTAATCGCGTTTGCGGGGCCAGCCGGGCTCATTAGCCCTTCGTCACACCCAAATCAAGGTCGCTCCGGTCTCTCGGGTTTATCGCATTAGTCATCAACCGGGCTAGCTCGCCTCATGTAACTCCGGGCTGAAAGTCATCTCGGCACAGTGAAGGAGCCCGGCTATGAACCGGACCAGTCCGGCTCATGTGATCAACTCTGATCAGGCCCTAAAAGTTCTTGGAGCCTCTCCGCCAGCAACTCGTCTCCCCTTGAGTCCCACCCATATTTCGCGTGCGCAGTTCGCAACAACTTCTCACCAGAATCCTGTTCAGCAAAGGTGGTATCATTGAATTTAAGAAATAGAAAACATGTACTGTGTTTCTATCGAGTTACTCAAACATGAGTGGAAGTTTGGGAGAACGAGACATGCTGTGGGAACATGAGCCGCAGGCGAGTGTTTCCACAGCTTTTTCGAGTTCTCCCAAACTTTCACGAGTGTTTGTATAACTCGATAGAAACACGGAGTACATGTTTTCTATTTCTTTTAGAAAACATCACGACGAGAAAAAGGAAAACAACTTGTTAACTTTGATTATCAAAATGTAAATTCTCTTTGCTCGCGCCATCACTATGTCAACAGCGCGCCCTGGTTCTGTGTCTCCATCGAGTTATACAAACACGATTTTTAACCAATCAGCGTGCATGCTTTCTTGGGACTGTTTTCTAAATTTAAATATTTCACAATATTCAGGTCGGGCCGAATGAGAGTATCTTCGCTCTCTTTTAGAACAAACGGACCTCTAGTCAAATATTTCTGCCGTCCGGCTCTTCGCGACTTAGTCGGTATGCTAACAGTATTTCAGCAAAAATCGATATTTTTTCATTATATTCCCCCCCTCCCCCTCCCTTCAAAGAAAAAGACATTTTTAGATTTTTCGTCAAAATGTTTGCATACAAGTAAAGTATATTAACACGAGTGGGACATCAAAATATCTACCTGATCCGATCTGAACCAAATGTCCCGTTCTTTTCATGATAAACTAGGAAAAGTTTTTGTTTATTCCGCGGTAAGCTTTAGGCCATTCCCCTCTGGCGTTTCTATGCGCTGAAATTTCTGAGGGAGCCCTCACCTCTCGGTTCCCCTTGTCCAACCAAGTCCAAGGGATAAACGATGTGATGGACAAATCATGATGGTATTGACATTTTGTGGCACCATAAACATCGCAGCACGAACAAGAATCAGGTCTACTTCACTCTTCACATCTTGGAATTGCTGCGTTATATCTTTACTACATGATAGCAGTGAAACTATTTCTATGGACTGACTTCTGTCTCTTCGATCAAAGGAACACTGCCCACCAACTAGCGACTTAAATGAACAGCAAACATCCATTTTGTTTTGTTCCCGGGAGTCGGTCATTGAAGAGCGAATTTCCCTGAAAAATATATAATTTGATTGAGCGATTAGCCGAAATAGGCTAGCCGCAACAAATTTTAGCTAAACCTAACCCTAAGTTTTCAGACTGAAGAAAAACTATCTGTCAAGATATTATTATTGAGCATTTTAGTTGTTTGAAAAAGAAACATTTGCGCACAATAAACTATACGTATATGTACAGTACGTGCGAGCCTGGAAAGCAATCAGTCCAGCACAGTAATTGTTCAAATTAATAGCTACCAAGACACTGGCACTGTTGATGTATATTATTTATCATTTAAACTTTTAGAATTTGTTTAGTTTACTTTTCCCGACCTTTTAGAAGGAGGAAAGGCACCAAACGTCGACAAGCTGACTGGTATACAGATCATGAATATGTTTAACTAGGAATCGATCCGCCGAAATCAACAATTTCAAATGAGTAGTGCAGTGTTCCTTCAGATCACGTAAGGCTACAAGCCAATAATATCAACTTGTTATTACGCTCAACAAATGAACTTACAACGATTTTCTTTCTAGAACTCATTCTTGTAATTAAAATGATCAAAGAAACACAGCTTAAAACAACATCGCAGTAACAATCGAACTCCAAGTAAACTGCTTCTCATTAGCGTTTTTAATTGACGAAATTTCTAAACCATGCCTTTCAAAATATTAAAGTACATATAAAGGTGGTCCATTATGCTTTTCTTTTTTTTACCCAAAGGTTCTGAGATAGCCATCTGCGGTTTGTTGGAAACGAATTGTGCATTCAGGGTGACTGCCCGCGTCACGCAATTGTTTACATTCCCACGGCGGTTCAGGGAAAAATTTATGAGAAACACAGGCCAAGGCGGGCGGCTTAAAACCATTTGCCCAGAGATGTTTTTTGATTTTCAAAAAGGTGGATGTATAGTTAACCCATAGAAAGTGTTTTTATGGCATTTAAAGTTATAGCCCATAGAAAAATATGGCGATATTTTAGTGCTATAATTCACTTGCAACACATTGTAATACTTTGCATGTCAGTTCGATCTCATTTCGGGCTCAAATGAAACCTCAATTTATTTTATTTTTACCTCAGTTATACCATGAAGACCTGAGCTGAATATAAAAACCATTGAAATATTCTCAAGTAGCTGTTGTGCGATGCACGAAGCAATCAAATTTTTAGAAAATTCAAAATAACCGGAAGTAGGTTTTGAGCCCAATCGGGGCGAAATCGGTTTTCACAAATTTCTTCCAACAAAAGCTCCCTTAGCGGAAACTAACTACGGTCCGTTTGTTTTCTAACTAGGGCCAATCTATGGGCAAAATTTGAGCAAAAACGATTTTTCGACTTGTGCCGTTGTTTGGTCCATATTTGTGGGCACTGGCTCTTAATAAGCAGATATTTCAAAACTGTTGGTTCTTTATACACTTCCGTTCCTTTACACAACTCCAAATTGCATGGAAGAACACTGAAGAGTACATAATCTTACTATGATCGACAATACTTTGAAGCTTCCATTGACAGCTGTCTATTTTAGTAGCAAAATTCAAGTCTGAAAATTTCTGGGGGGCTCAAGCCCCCCCTGCCCCTCCCCCTGCTATGGGCCTGATGTAACAAAATCCAATGCCGAGTGTGACATTCTGGCAGAGGCCCTTAGATCCTCTGGTGTTCATATGGATGTGTATGATGTTTCTAAGTTGGTGCCAGAATTTTAAAGTGGAAGTTCTTTTGTGATGGGCAATGAGGCAGAAGTGTTTACCCAAAATGAGGAAGATGATGATCCTTTGCATGTTTCTGGGCTTAGTGCTGATACATGTTTCATTGTTGAAGAAGATATCTCCTTGCTGTGTGAACATACAAATTGTCTTCAAGCGAGTGTGAAGATGTTGCTGGTGAACAACCTGAGCATGTGGTTGTTAGTCCAGTTTCAAACAAACCCAGTGCAGCAGTACAGTCACATGGTTCAGAACCAGTTGCAGTTTCAACCTTGTGGTCTTCACTCTCTGGAGCAGACATGGAAGAAATTCACAAAAGTAGTGACAATCCACTGGACAGTTTTGTAGAGCACAATACTACTTTGACTATCTACAACTGTAGCTAGAAGAGAAAGATGAACCTATACACAAGTGACATGGTGCCCAACAAAACCGATTCCAATTTCCAGTTTTCTGTACACTCACACAGACTTGTATAACAATCACCTATGCCAGGCTAAACTGAACCTTAAGTTGCTTTTGTCTGGTTCAGGCCTATGTCAGCATTGCTGGGCTTATCAGTTTCAGAAGTGTACCTGTTCCTGCACTTATAAAATCCAGTTGTGTCCTGTCTAGTACTACAACCCAGAATCACACGTCACCCACCCGTAATGGATAATGCACTTAAAGTTGTACACCTGACAAGAAGTTACTTAAAATGTACCCTTAATTTAAAACTAACATTAGTGCTGGACAA